>CM040243.1:207427186-207491063 GCA_022545495.1 Chrysanthemum lavandulifolium | reverse complement strand
TCCATAATATCATAAGCTTGTTTGAGTTCATTATAATGCTCACTACAACCAAACACACAGTTTTGTACGAGAGATGCCCATCAAGGCAATCGATCATGCCTATCCTCTGAAATCGACTTGCAATCAACCCAACATTATCGGGACCATCATTATCGCCTCCTCATGTTGCTTCCAGTCCACATTGCTATCAAGAGTGACCAAAGCGGTTGATCCCTTTGAAGTTCCTGCCTCCTTACGATCTGGCGATAAGAAGAGTATCTTGTCTCATCACTAGCTTTCCTGTCTTTGCATTCTCTGAAAGTGACCCATCCGTTGGCATGTGAAGCATTTAACCTTCCTTTTGTCAAACCTTCTGGATCGCGTCCTTTGAATCAAACCTTACGCGACTGCGCTCAAAGTTCTTGATATCCATGGAAAGCATGGCCACCTGCCACCTCGCTTCATCTCTTCCATCTCAATAGGGTCCACGATCAAAATCCTCATAAGCGGATCCTGTGAGGATCATAATCGACAAAAAGGATCCAAGTACATCTTCCATAATGTTTCTCGATTTAGAGTGAGAACTTGATGAAGGAGCAGCATTAGATGATGATGGATATGGGCTTGGACCATAGCTAGACTTTGGAGTAGAGGCTCCAACAAATGCGATATGACTAGCGGTGAAGATGATCGAAAAGGGCTTACTTACATCATGTTCAAGAGCTTTAAGTTTGTTATCTGACTCATCAAAGGTCATCATGTCCAAACCACCTTTAGCTTTTAAAGCTATGCTTACATGTAGCTAGGATGGAGGTAATGACCTCGAAACTTAGAGTTCTGATCATCATTATCCGGCTTTGTCATGGTGATTCAATGACTTAAGATCTTGTGAAACTTATCATAGCCCTTGTGAATTCCTTCCTCTTGAGAGATTTGAAAGTCCTGAAACTGTTGTCTTAGCATGGACTTCTTTAGTCTCCTAGACTCCTCATTCCCACCGAACTTCGCCTTAATTGCTAACCATATATCCTTAGCATCTTGCATGAAGTGAAAATCACTCAAGTGATCCTCGTGAATAGCTTAGAAGAATAGTTCGACCTTGGTTTCTCTCGAGCGCCAACAACTCTTGAAGTAGTTTTGGGAGGAACATTCATCATATTACCAGTGACATCCGTGGTAGTTCTCTTCAAACTGTTCCCTTCATAATTATCGCCATAGATTCCAATCAATGTTGGAGATCCAGTTCGCATCTTCATAGCCCAAAGATCATATTCCTCCCTTTTAAGGTAAGGAAACTTAGCATTGCTATTAGAGACTTAGTTGTTGCGGATGGGTGGAGTTTTGGTTGTTGGTGAGTTCGGTATCAACATCCGAACCGGGCATGATGATTTTGTTATGGTTGTATGGGTGTTTAGAAAAACTTGTCCTTAGTATCGTAGAGACTCTCACGAGGCTCGATACCACTTGTTGAAACAAATGGACCTTGATAGATCTTGAGCTCGTGGATCGTTATGTATGCCTATGTAATCACAAGCACAATAAAGACAATCTCTACTACTTATATTTATCGTGAATATAAACACAAGTAATAAATAAGAACTTCTTGATCCTCTATGGATCTTTATATTAACTAAAGCGAGTTTTCCAATCGGTACATAACTCATTCTAATGTGTTCCTTTTATAGATAAGGAACCCTAAACAATATCGCTAAACCGTTTCCCAAGAAGCGTATAATCATAAAACTAAATAAGATATACGGTCACTTCCTAATAAAGCTCATGTATATCCACACTAAATAAACTAAACACGGAATAAACACTTCCATGAAATGACTATTAACTATTATACTTCGAGATTATGTCTTGAGAATCCACTTCTTGATAGAAACACTTGGCATTAATTTCGACATAATCCGGACTTCACATAATTCCCAACAAATCCTATATCATACAATTGGTATCAAGAGCCATGGTTTGATCACTCATCTTTCATGCTCTTTGTTTTGGTGGATTTCATAAGGTTTTGGGGTTTTAAGTGTTTAGGAGAATTTGAATCATTTGGACAAATTCTAGTGTTAAAGTTTGAATTTTGTGTGTACTTTTGTGTTTAGGATCATCATATGTGTTTAGGTTTTGAATTGGAAGGCTTAAATCATTGTGGTTTGATTGTTTTGATTGATAAAGTGGTTGTTTGTGAAAGTTAACGAAGCGAGTTGAGTCTCGGAGTTTTGTTTCTTGAGCGAGTTGCTTTATTATTGGAGCGAGTTGGTATATGCGACTTGGCTATTTAGCGAGTTGACTCTTTATGCGACTTAGGTTCTAAGCGAGTTGTTTCTTTAGCGACTTGAGTTCTAAGCGACTTGGCTAATAAGCGAGTTATCTGACTAGCGAGTTAGTTTAAGCGACTTGGTGGTTAAGCGAGTTTTCTCTGTTTGTGACTTGGCTATTAAGCGAGTTGTCTCTATATGCGACTTGGCTATTAAGCGAGTTGGTTCTTTAAGCGACATGTTTCTTTAAGCGAGTTGTCTGTTTAGCGAGTTGATACCAAATCTAGTTGACTGTTTAGCTACTTGTCTATTGAGACTTGTCACTTCTTCGTGCTACATTTTTACGGTTGTTCTTTTGGTTTAGTAAAATCCCGTGAAAGAGTCAATTTCCCGGTTTAATCAAGGAATAGTAAAATCCCATATAACTTGTAATCATGTCAAACATTGTACCTACTATCGTTTCTTACATGGCGAGGGACGTTCAGCATTGGATCGGATACTCGTCCACCTATGCTTGCCAGAATCGATTATGACTCATGGGCTCAACGAATCCGATTGTCTTGTCTTGGAAAGGAAAATGGAGTCAACATTCTCAAATCCATTGATGAAGGACCTTATCGGGTTGAGACTACAAGAGACTTAATTGATCTGCTGCAGATGGAACAATGATCTATGGATTAGGCGGACTAAAGGCGTATGATGAGCTCAATGATAAGGAGAAAAGAGATTCGATGCTGATATCAGGGCCTCTAACATTATACTTTAGGGTATTTCAAAAGATATATACAAGCTTATCAATCACAACACTGAAGCCAAGACAGTTTGGGATAATGTCAAGATGCTTCTCTCATGTTCTGAATTAGCCAAGGAAGACAGAGAATCACAACTGTATGATGAGTTTGAGCATTTCAAGATGAAACCTGATGAGAGTGTCTATGAGTACTACGTGAGATTCCATAAGCTTGTGAATGATATGAGGAACATCAAAATGACTATGCCAAATATTCAGTTGAACTCAAAGTTTGTCAACAACGTGAATCCCGAATGGCACAAGTTTGTCACCTCTGTGAAGCTAACCAAAGGATTGAAGAATACAAACTATGAGCAACTGTATGCCTTCCTTCTTCAGAATGAGAGACATGCTATGTTTGAAAAAGGGATTCTTGACCAGTTCAAAACCAACTAGGGAGAAACAAGCTCATCAAATGATTCAACAGCGTTCTACACCAATGTGGGTATCACGACCAAAGATTCTCAAGTCATACCCATGGGTAATGGTAATTACAAGCTCATCCCTGATCTAGCATATAAGCCTCCCGACTCAAACACACTCATGGAAAACTTCATCAATCAACTGTCTCTCATGGTTAGTCAAAACATGAACTCTCTCCCACACACCAACAATAACCTCAGAACAGCATCCAATCCACACAATCAAGCTACTGTTAGAGATGGGAAGGTTGTGGTGCAACAAGTTTAAGAAAGGCAATATGAACAGGGAAGAGGTAGAATTGGTAGAGGTTATATTGCAAATCAGAATCAGGAAAGGAATCCAAATCAAGGACAAGCAAAGCCAGTCAAATGCTACAACTGTGGTGGTGAGGGACATATTGCTAGGAACTGCACATCTCCAAACGTCCACGAATGCGAATACTTGAGAGACAAGATGTTGCTCGTGCAAGCTCGGGATAATGGAGCGACTTTGGATGAAGAGGAGTTGTTGTTTCTTCGAGGAAATGCTAGAACCTATGATGATGATGTTGATGAACAACCAATTCGGGAGATAGGTCACAATCATCGAATGCCTTTCAAGTCGTGTGTGATGCATACGACTACGATGTCGATGATGAACCTACTTCACAAACAATTTTCATGGCTAGCATCTCTCCAATGGTCTCTCCTATGGTCTCATCATCTAAGCAAGTGGTCCATCCAAAGACTCAATCATCTCGAGGTATTAAAACTATATGATGAAGTTGATGAGCAAAAGATGCATAATAAAGTACAATCTATTGAAACTTATGAATCGGATATTGATGATGAGGGTAATAGCAATTGATCATCTTTGAAAACGGTCAAGCTACCCACATGAATGGCTAACCGTGAAGCTTAAAGCTGCTTAAAACACAAATACAATGAAGATCGAGAATCTGGTGAATTTACGGGTCGTTAAGTCCCACGGAGACTCAATGGTGTGTAAACACTTGATCGACGATAGAATGATCACTAATGATAATGATCGGTAAGGAATTGGATGGATAATTACACTCTTGAAAAGTTTATAAAATAAAGCGACTTAAATGCAAATTAAGAAAATTAAAATATAAAATATATTAAATAAACGCTATCACTATATTTAAAATGATGAGCGCTTAAAACTTAAAACTTAAAACTTACGTTTAAATAAAAATTACGTAAGCGTACAAAATAAAAAGTGAAACCTAAGAAATAAAAGTCCTATAAAATGACATTTTACAATCCTAATAATAAAAGAAAATTATTAGAAAAGAAAATTATTTTTACAACTATTTATTTAGTTATTATTAATTAAAAACTATTTATTAAGTATTTAAAATGCACTAAAATATAAGAAAATACAAAACTAACCTAGAAAAATGAAATTATAACTTAGAAAAATCTAAAATATGATAAAACTTATTTTAAAACTGAAAATATATTTTTTTACTTTTTATGTATTTATTATTAATTTAAAACTATTTAAAACTAATTAAAATGCTAGAAAATACTAATTAAACCAAGAAAATTATGGAAAAATACTTTTTATGACTTTTACATTTATCTTAATCTAGGAAAATTGAAAACATATTTTTTTAAGCTTTTTCTGATTTATTTGTATTAAAAGCTATTTAAAAGGATTAAAAACTAGTTTAAATAAGGAAAAGTACTAAGCAGTGATGGAAAAATCGAAAAATTCAGGAAAATGCTAAAATATTATTCTAAGTTTATAAAAATA
This sequence comes from Chrysanthemum lavandulifolium, assembly GCA_022545495.1. NCBI lineage: Eukaryota > Viridiplantae > Streptophyta > Magnoliopsida > Asterales > Asteraceae > Chrysanthemum > Chrysanthemum lavandulifolium. The sequence goes on along the minus strand of CM040243.1, from coordinate 207,485,843 downwards.
TAAAAACACATGCTTATGTGGAGGAAAATGCAACTGCAATGGATTGGCTTATAAATAAGCACTTCAAAATAAGCTAAAATTCACAGATGAGTACCAAATGAACACATAAGCTAGGTTATGCTATATTAACTTAATACTAACCTATTCCAACCATCCTAAACTTCTGAAAAGCAATTTAAGCCAAGATTTAAGCAAAGTTAAACTAGTTCAATTCAGAAAATGGGACAGAATTGTGGCTGAACTAAGGGTGGGGTCCACAGAGCTTAAGCTCAAAAGATTGACTGAAATGGATAGTCAGCTGGGTGGTGAGTGGTAAGGAACCAAGAACCACCAGTGGGGTCCACTGGTGTGGCCTGTGGGACCCACCAAAGTGGTGGTGAAGGCCACTGTTGTGGAGGTGCAAGGCTGCACAGGGCATCATTTCAGAGAAGGGGTCAAAAGAAGCTACTGAATAAGCACTTTATAAGCTAAGTGAGTATAAGCTAGTATTTTTCTAATTTTGTTTAGCAGCTAAATATTTCTACCCCAAAAGCTGAATGGTTAAATCCTAATAATAAACTCACAATGAAATTCTAAAGTTTATTCAAAAACAGGCTAATGAAAATTTTGACTTTTTTATTATACTAACACTTTGACTTTAATGAACTTAAGATTGATTCTAATGACTATGTATGTTATATTAAGCTATACTAAGGTTGGATTAAGCTATTTTAACAAGTTTTAAGCTGATTTGATGGGATTTGTAATCTGTGATCTTAACAGTTAACTATCTAGGTGGATTTAAAGATGATTTTGACTTTTTTACTAATAAGAACTAAATTTTATGATTTATCTTGACTATTAAGAACTTAAGTGACTCTGAACAACAACAATTAACAACACCACAAGCTTCAAACACAGAGTATCATGCAGAACCAAACAGTCCTTTAGGAGGATTGTTTTGAAGAGTTTACTACTAAAACAAGTTTTTATACTAAGAAATAATTTTATAAACTTAAATTATCTATAATGAGACAGTATTGAACTGAAATTAACAAGATTAGAACACATAAACTAAAAATACAAATTTATGAGAAATTCTTACAAAATGAATCCAAGCACCAAACTGAGAACTGAGGTGTACAACTCAACCTATAGCTTACCAATAAGCTCTAAACCAAGAACAATCCAATTCCAGCTCTGCTACACTGTCTTGATCATCATGCCCATGATTTTTTATTTTCAAGCTATTTTATTGGTATTTTTGGTACCTTTGAGTTTTAAGTCTAAACTAGGTCTTTAATGTTTCTAAGAGCTTATAAGCTTTATCAAAAGCTTATATGAGCTTAAAAGCAATAATAACAACCATTAACAACTTTTGCAAATTATGAGGATTTGAACATAAAAGCGCATATACTAAATTGTACATAAAAGCGAAATTGAAACTGGAAAGATGTTTGAAATACTGCTGAAATAAGATTACAAGACCTTTAAAAGCTTTGAAATACACTGGAAACTAATTTACACTACCTACGATATGAAAAACTAAAACTATTCTACATACATTTTCTTCCTTGCTTCTTTCTTCTTCTTTATAGCCTTTTTGAACTCCCCACATGCCTCTGAGTTGATCCCACCACCATTGGATCTCTGAAACACATCCTAGCCTTTGATTTGCAATTTGGCGCCAAAAAAGTCTTAAGGCAGGTTTTGTTCATTAATGATTCTTGGGAGGATATGGAGGTGGAGGGGACATGGTATACAGCTGGGGGGATAAGTTTGGTGAGGTGGAAAGGTTGGGAGAAGTGGAAACCAGGTGGTTTTGGCTTAAACAGGTGTGGAGGAGAAACGTGAACAGTGGTGGCGGTTTTCTCTGTTTTAAATATTGGGCCGGGTTTGTATTTGGAATTTGGGTGGATAATGGATTGGATTTGGTTTTAATAAAGGATCCGTTTGGTTAAGCTTAACAACACAAGGACCATATATGTAATATTCTGAAACTGAAGGACCAAAACTGCCACAATACCAAAGTTATCACAAGGACCTATATTGCCAAGTATGAATAATACAAGGACCACTTTTGATTATTTTCCATTTTTAATAAATCCAAGGCCTTTTATGCCATTTTTGAAACTTAAGGGACCAAAGATGTAATTTTCCAAAAGTTTATCATAAGGACCATTCTTGTCATTTATTAATAGTACAAGGTTTATTTTGATAAATTTCACTTTTAAATTAACCAAGGACTATATTTGACATTTTCCAAACTTGAGGACTAAAGTTGTCATTTTGTAAATTTTAAACTTTGAAGGGTTTATTTTGACAACTTTTGAATCTCATGGACCTTACTTGACATTTTACAAGTTTTTGAATTACGGGGACTAGATTTGACAACTTTTGTAACTTGGGGACTAAAGCGCGATTATGCAAACTTGATCGTTTTCATCGATTTTGATCTTTTGCATTTAAAACACATAAAACAACGATTTGTGATATTTTCATCATTTTGATGCATTTTGAGTGTTTTCGGATGTTTTGCAATCTAGATGGTACAAAAATGATGAGTATTTAGACACTCATCGCCAATATTGTCCCATATGATCAATATGTGATGCAAAGTGAAAGTGAGGTTGTACCAAGTAATGCATCTTCATGATCAATAATGACTATGTTTTTATGAATACACTTGCATGTGCCCTGATGATTTTGTTATCTCCGAATCGAATGCCTATAAAGAACAAGTTGCTATTTATGAACAACGTGCTAAGTTTGAGTTAACTACCCGTGAGCGGAAATGGATGACCAAATCGTGCAATTATTAGAAAAAGTAATTTTAGAGAAGAAGTGTTAAAACAAGAGTTAAACTCCTTACAAGAAAAGCTTTCTAAAGCGCTAAGCAAAAACAAGAACTTCAAGAAAATGTGAAAATGCTTAAGCAAGAATTCAATGCTAAGGAATCAAAACTTTTGAATGAGTTTTCCAATCTAAAAACTTTGAAAACAAGCTTGAAAATAAGTTGTGCGTACAAGGAATACCATTCGATTGCTCACTTGATCACTAAACACGAGTTTTAGCGATAAGCATAGTATTCCCATTATTAAGGAACCAAACCACGAGAATGGTAAGAAAGCAAGAAGCTCGAAAGTAATTTATGATGGTAATGAAATCCTTAAGCCTAGGCGAGAAACCTAGTTCATGTTGAGTGCCTCGAGGAAGATAAGAAATCGAGATGAAGTCACTAGGAAAAAATGGATAAGAAACTTAACAATCGCATGTAAAGAAAAAACATAATGATCAAACCTCATGATTACACTAAGGAAAATTGGATCTCCTTAACATGTTTAAGCCTCAAACTCAATTAACCCCGAGCAGTTTTTTGGAAGAAAGATATGGATATGCAAAAATGAAAATCTTGTTGAAAAGAATCCCCTTGTAGGAAATTGACTCGAACAACTGTGTATCCTCCTAATACACCAATGCATCTAGTTCCTAGATCTATTGCCACTAATAGCAAGACCTTAATCGGCCTATATGTTGTTTATCGGATGGTTGTTGATTTTGAGAAAACGTGTAAGAAGAGAATCACACCTCTGGGGATAGCGAGGGGAAAGGGTTTGAGCAAACTAAAGAATGTTATTTAAGCGAGGTTATGCCTTTCTTTAAACAATTAAAGGTCAATTTGAGAGTCTTCAAAAGGGAATAAATTCAGATATTAAAGAAATGGAAAAGGAATTTGATGCTATGATTGTTGAGGTCAATGATTATGAACAGGAACTCAAATATAATGAAGTTGAAAGGAAGAACTTGCATATCTTAAATGATAATTTGATTTCAAGTTGTGTTGCTCAAGATGTGTTTTATACTGTTACTAAGCACTCTATTACCGCTTCTCGATTTCATGAATTATCTATTGCATTGAAAGTTTCCCATGATCGTGTCATTGAGCTTGAAAACAAAAACTCAGAACTAAATGAGAAAATTGATCAGGATGATCACGATAATTTGGTAAAACATCTTTCTAAACTAGAAGTTGAACATTTTGATTTGCAACTAAAATATCAACATCTTAAAGAAAATGTCAAAACCTCAAATATCAAGACATCCTCGGATGTTCGAGTTTGATGCGATTTTCGAGATAAACAAGCGTGTGAGCAGATTCAAGCTCATTGCAACACGATCGAGCTGAAATCCCAAATCTCTCAATTAAAGGGTGAAAAGAACAATATGGTGGCTCCCAAATGCCTCCTCCTTTAGATTCTCGGTATTCTCAAACTTTTCATCTTCAAAACTTGGTTAATGCTTACAAAAGAAAGCGAGAGTTTTCTAGAAGAAAATGAAAAGTTAAACGACACTTTAAAGAGTTATATGATTCAATGAAAGTCACTCATGACAAAACAACGAAAAAATAACGTCTTTACAAAAGAAATTGAGAATCGAGGAGTCGGGAAAAGGAAGCGCCACTTGTCTTCAATGAGAATGTTGAATCAAAGTCATCCTCGGTTGCAAATATCTGTATTTGTTAAATACATTCCTCCTCATCTTAGGAACAATGAACTTGTGTTTCATAACTATTGTGCTCACCTTAAGGATAGTCTAGAATGTCTCCGTGAGATTGTGGAAGAGGACTTCATAAATAAGCCTCTTGATAGAAATTAGGTTTGCTTGCATTCAGGCCAAACGATCTCGGGAGTCGCTAGAATGTTTAATTGCAACATGTCCTAAATCCTTAGGTGCGAAAGGTAAAGCTGTGATGCCTTGTTCTATGCCTAGTGCCAAGCATACAAACCACTCTATGCCCGAGAATATGAAAGTCAATTCTAAGGTGCCTTATAGTAGTTCAGATCCTTGCACATCTAGTTCAGGAATGCAAAAAGTAGCTCAACCAACTAATGTTCCCATAATTCCCTCTAAAGGAGTAATCAGTGACATTAAAGCAAGCGGGTCAAAGCCTCCAGGCATTCCAAGAATGATAGGACCTTGCAAGCTAGGAATGTTCAGTGGAAGAAAGTAGAAGATCACCTTAGGGAGAATTTGAATAAAACGAATCGTGTTGATTCTAGTGTTAGCTCTAAGCGTCTTTGTAATTAATGCGAATTCGCTAATTTTGGCAAAACATGTAATGATGATTGCGTTGTTTCTGTTACTAATTATGAATGTGGTGTGAATGATTTGTCTAATGCTGTTAAATATCCTGTTAAGATTGTTAATGCAAAAAATCGAGCTAAGAAGGCTAGATAACAATGGCGGAAGAAGGGTAGGAAACATTGGAAACCCACAGGGAGGAAATTTAGCAACATAGGTTATCAATGGATACCTACAAGGCGAAAATTCAATCTTAATGAGATGTGCCCTAAATTATCTAGACCAATGCCCATTAGGAAGTGGATGCGTACTGGTAGAACTATTCCCTTAAGAAGTGAACATACTTTGAATAGGTCTTCTATGGACACTAGTATCGCATCTATCCATAATGATTCCATTGCTTCTATTTATGATGTGGGTGTTTCTATTTACGATGTGGGTGTTCCAATCATTGTTACTAACCAAAAGGAACCCATTCTTGCATGGGGATCCCAATTATCCGATTATCCATTCTTGTTTGTGTTCAATTGCGGATCGTTCAAATCGTTACGTGGTACGGACTCGTGTTGTTCCAAGCATATATTTGGAGACCGGTCGCGCTCATGAACCGTGAGTAAATTCATCGGGACATTAGATTCGGGAGCGATCATTTCGGTGCAATTATGGGTTATGGAGATTATGTTGTCGGTGATAGTGTTATCTCCGGGTATATTATGTAGAAGGTCTTGGTCATAACTTATTCTCTGTCGGTCAATTACGTGATTACGATCTAGAAGTGGTCTTGAGAAAATATACTTGTTTCGTTAGAGAACTTGATGGTAAAGAACTTTTAAGAGGAACACGTGGTTCAAATCTATACACCATCTCTATCGAAGATATGATGAAGTCTTCTCCAATTTACTTGTTGTCAAAGGCTTGAAAACAAAGTCATGGTTATGGCATCGTCGTCTCAATCACTTGAACTTGGCACCATCAATGATCTCTCGGAAAGAACTTAGTTGTAGGTTTACCTAAACTAAAGTATGAAAAGGATCATCTTTGTTCGGCATGCCAATTGGGAAAAAGCAAGAAGTATGCCCACAAACCCAAACCTACAAATTCGATTCTGAAGTTCTTCATACAATTCACATGGATCTATGTGGACCCATGAGAGTGCATAATATCTTTGGGAAGAAATATGTGTTGGTTGTGGTTGATGATTACTCTCGATTCACAGGTTAAGTTCTTAAGGACAAAGGATGAAACTCTAGATATCATCATCAAACTTTCTCCGGGTCAAGCCATTGCCACCGCATGCTACACTAAAAAATCGATCCCTAATTCACACTACTCATGGAAAAACTCCATATGAACTTGTCCACAATAGAAAACCTAATATCTCATTCCTTCGTGTGTTTGGTGCATTGTGTTATCCAACTAATGAGGGCCAAGACTTAGGCAAACTTAAAGCTAAAGCGGACATTGGAGTATTTGTAGGATATGCACCGAACAAAAAGGGATACCGAATCTACAACAAAAGAACCCGAAATATTATGGAAACAATTCACGTTACGCTCGATGAGTGACCGGTCCAATGGCTCCGGGACAACCCAGCTCGGACCCGCATCATCAAGTAGTCCCATCAGTTCTACTCTTGTTTACGACTCGCCAAAGAATTCCTTATGTGCCTCCTTCAAGATGACTTGAAGAAACTGTTTGATCCAATGTTTGATGAACACTATGAGACAATCGCTAATGATCTCGTCAATTCCATCATCGAGGTCGCTACTTGAAGTTAACCCTTCGGTTTCTATGACACTAAGTCAAGAAGCACTTCTCACGATCACTCGCCTCATCAACAAATCATCAATCATCGAGTGTACATCATGGAAATGTTTCGCACCCTTGATGGAGAGATCCCTTTGCTACTCCTCGAAGATGCACCATTTGAAAACATATTTGCTCCCGAATCATCATCAAAACCATCTTCATCGGGAGAAATCGAATATGCTACTTCGGTTCCTCAACAACAACCACACGAACACCTTAGAAAATGGACACATGATCATCCATTGGACAACATCATTGGAAATCCTCTCGTCTGTATCCACTGCAAACAACTTGCAAATCGATGCCTTATGGTGCTTCTTCAACTCTGTACTATCCAAGGTCGAACCAAAAGACGTTAAACTGCAATGAATGAAGACAGCTGGTTCAACGCCATGCAAGAATAAATTCATGAGTTTGATCGACTAGATGTATGGGAATTAGTACCAGCTCCTGATTGTGCCATGATCATTGCTCTAAAGTGGATCTTCAAAGTGAAACTTGATGAGCATGGTGATGTTTTAAAGAACAAGGCTCGATTGGTTGCTAAAGGATACCGTCAAGAGGAGGGTATTGACTTTGAAGAATCATTTGCTCCAGTTGCTCGTATCGAGGAAATCATAATCTTCTTGGCTAATCCTGCTAGTAAGAATATGGTAGTATATCAGATGGATGTAAAGACGGCCTTTCTTAACGGAGATCTTAAAGAAGTCGATACGCGACCAACCGAAGGTTTTGTGAATCCAGAGCATCCTACTCATGTCTATCACTTGAAGAAGGCTCTTTACGGCTTGAAGCAAGCTCCAAGGGCATAGTATGATACACTATCAAAGTTTCTTCTATCTCTGGATTCAAGAAAAGGAGCGATTGATCCGACATTGTTCACCGAAAGTCGTGCAAACATTAAATTCACGCTCAAATTTATGTTGATGATATTATTTTTGCCTCGATCGACCCCAATGAACGTGATCGGTTTTCAAATGAAATGGGTTCCAAATTTCAAATGTCAATGATGGGATAAATGTCATTTTTTGGGATTACAAATTTCACAAAGTCCCGGAGGCATTTTTATTAATCAATCTAAATATGCATATGAGATTTTAAAGAAATTTGGATTTGATTCTTACACCGTTGACACTCCTATGATTGAGCGTATTAAACCGGATGAGTACCACTCAGAGATCATGGTAGACCAAACGAAATATCGTAGTATGACTGGATCCTCGATGTACCTCACAGACCCGATGGACACGATATTCTGTCACAGATGCATGTGAGCTAGATACCGTGCTAAGCCTACCAAAAGCACCTTGAAGCGGTTAAACGGGTCTTCGGTATCTCCAAGGAACCATCAACATGGGACTTTGGTACCCAAAGGACACCGGTATGTCACTAACAAAGATATGCGAGATGCGGATCATGCGTGGTGTCAAGATACTCGTCAAGCACGCCCTGAGGTGCTCGGTTTTGGGTGATAAGCTCGTGAGTGGTCTTCAAAGAAACAAATGAGTACTTCTATTTCCTCTACAGAGTTGAATACATAGCCATGTCATCTTGTTGTGCTCAAATCCTTTGGATGAGATCCCAATTATCTCGACTATGGCTTTGAATTCAACAAAATCCTCTCAGACAGATAATAAAAGTGCCATTGCTCTCTTTGCAACAATTTTCAACATTCAAGAGCCAAGCACATCGACATTCGACATCATTTCATTCGGGAACAAGTGGAAAAAGGTGTGGTGGAACTCTATTTTGTGAGGACTGAATACCAGTTAGCAGACATCTTCACCAAAGCTCTTCCTAGAGAACATTTTGAGTTTATCCTTCCACGTCTTGGTCTAAAGAGTCTACAACCGGAAACACTCAAGCGTCTTCAAGAGGAAGACGAGGAGTAAAGGTCTATATTCATCTATATCTTGTATATATTTATTTAAAAAGCAAAATACAAAATTTCAAAACCCACAAAAGAAAATATAAAAATATAAAATTCTCAAAAATCCATAAAAAAAATTAGAAAATCTTGAAAAATTTAAAAAATATTGTTATTTTGTCATGTTTTTCCTTGTTCGATATCATCTACGGACTTTGTGTTGACATTCATAGAATGTCACGGGTCTTTAGATGTTCTTCGAATGTACATAAGTTTGTTTAAAAAAAAAAAATGAGGCGGAGAAAAATGGTGGTTTATTGTCATTTCAGGCAGTAACCCGTTTTAAAAAGTAAAGGACAAAGCCATGCTTTATCATATTTTTCAAATCTCATGCTCTGATTCTTAAAACAAATGTTTGTCATCAAAAGACAAATGTTTTCTTTCCAAATATTTTTCCGTCTAACGATTCTTCCGAAAAATATTTGTCATCTCATGAAAACAAAAATTGCTTTGAAAATACCTTGTACTCTATCCTTTTGAAAATCATCGAGCTTATCATCATCAAAATCTCTCAATCAACAACCTGTGTCATTGATTGAGGGGGAGAATAATTTCAATCAAATTAAAAAGGTTATTTTGAAAGGTCATTTTTAAAAACAATTGGCACGTAAATGAGCAAGGTTTATTGTTGAAAAATCAAAAAGAACAATGTTTTATACATTTGATTCAAAACCTTTGCTAATGTTATGTTTTCAAAAGATACTCTTGCATGTTTAAACAATGGAGTTTAAAGTCTGAAAATCTGATCCTTATCAGTTAAAATGTTTTTTTAAAAAAGCAAGTCACTATTCTCCTCAAAAAGCTTTCAAAATTTAATTTAAATCAATAGAGATCACAACTCTCAAAGGATTTGAAAAATGTGATCGGGGGAGAATTTGTGATTTAAATTGGATTTAAACTGATAATTCGATAAATGGTTTCATAAGTGTTTTGTTAGATTTCCTCCCCACATGTGCCAAACGATTTCAAAATTTTCCATGCACATGTTGAGGGGGAGCATCTTTTTAAACCACAAAGAATTGAAACGTGATTGATTTGTCTCTAAGTGCAGGTTTCCTCTAGTATGTGCAAAACTCTTTCATACCTCAAGGCACATATTGAGGGGGAGCAAACTTTTGAAAACCTCATCCTTCCCTAATATGCTTTATCTAATTGATTTAATCAGGGAATTGATGATGATATCTTTAGAAAATGGAAATCAAAGAAGTTAATTCTTCTTCTTGCCTCCGTGTGCCAAACAATTTCAAATACATGAAGCACATGTTGAGGAGAGCTCTTTTCTAAAAATATCAAAACAATTCAGTACAAAATGCTTTGATAATATATCACAAGTATCCGGATTGATTTTCAAATGATTTTCAATTGGTTCCAATGGCGTATGAACAATACCAAATGGATGACCAAATTTACTTTATGTATAGTGGTATAAGGATGATAAGGTTAGGTATTTATTCCCATGATCCGCCGAACGGAGGGATCTACCGAGGACAATCCACTAGATAGTGTAGAAGTTCTTAGGTATGATGAAAAAGGAGAAAAGTGAGATATGGGATGAGTGCGGATCGAGACCGAGCTAGTATTGGAATAAACCCAACAAGGTTCTAGTTATGAATTCTTGGTAAGCATCAAGGGGTTGAAGAATGAAAAAGAATTGAATGAGAAAAGGGTGAAAAGAAATAGCCCTCCAATAATTCAACCTTAGGGCGTAAACCGGGTTCAATACATCTGCCATCGGTGTTTACTAAGGTAACACTGGTATTGGAGACAAGACGTCATGGACCCAAAGGACGCTACCGCACTAAAACTTCCCAAGCTACTCAAGTTTCTCTTAAAAGGGCTTGTTTCATTCTCACGGGAACCGACATTATCTATCGACTTTCTCTTAGAGATTGTTGATATTGAAGAAGGAGACCTCTCCCTAGTCTCCGCATAGGAACCAAAATATGCACAATTGAGTCTAGAGCCACGAGATCATCAAATAAATATCCTTAGGACACTGTCAATGAAGACTCTCTGTTTCACACAATGTGGAAGAGAGATTATATCTTATGAGTCCTACGCATTATCCTTGTGGTATTTCCGAACATCCGAGTGATATGCAAACATATTCAAAATGAAGATGGAAAGCCTTCTCGAGCCAACATCAAACAAGCTCTGGTGGGTGGCATGTGAGATCTATTCAATAGATCAACCACGTGACAACCGAATGAAACAATGGGGCGATTCAATCTTTTGAATCAATCTCGGTTCGAGTTATGGATTGACGGATACCTTTGAAAAACCAGTCGTTGTGCTTAAAAACTCTTTTCTTTAGCATGTGTTTATGATTGATAATTGATTTTCATTAAAACCTTCGTTGTATTGCAAAACAATTTCTATTGAAAGACACGATTGATTTTCAAATCTCTTTTCATCAATCGGTGAATCTCAATTCACCGCTCACTCACTCCGTGTTGTCTTTTTGAGACGTTCGGTTTGAGAACAATTTAGAGCAACATGAAACCCGACTGTCAAGGAAATTCTTCGAATTATACCGATCACAAGACTTGTATCGATCAACGGGAACCGTGGGCGGTACCTCAATTCAACGAAGTGATCAAAGACACTTTCGCATTTTATTGCTAATCACATGCAAGTACGCCCGACGTTTGCGGTGATCGAATGAAGCGGTCAATCCATAGCCGCATGCTCACACTACACATTCATCTCTAAAGAATTCATGATAAGTGCTTCAACGACTGATACTTTCACCCATGCTTATGCTATGTCTGCGCAAATATCATGAACCAAAGAAAGCTCCGCCACTCGATGAGAATATGTCTTGATCCGAATGTGAGCATGTCGGTCCAATTGTCACAATATCACATAGTACCATCACCACAATGGAAGAGTCGAGATTTTGTTAGTCGATGATCTCAATCCGGCTCAAAACTCATCATCACTTAGATCGCTTAAAGACCTCCACTTGGATTATCCAAACATGCGGAACATGAAGAATCAAAGACTACGACATCGAAAGCAAGGAACTTAATCAAGAATCCTAGAAACAGGTCTAATGTAATATCCGTTTGTATTCATTGTAAATTGAGGTGACCTCCTTAGGGGAGATTGTTAGAATTAGAAAATTCAACGTTAAAGTCGGTCACCTCAAGTATATGTATTCGATAGAAAGCTCATAGTCGTAGTCAAGTTATGATAGTAAGTAGTTTGTTAAGTAACACCGTGGATGACGGACGGGTCTTTACCCACTGTATGCCTGATCCACAGCCCGTAGGTGGCGTTTATTTGTGATCTCGTGTAAAGTGAGTGGTGAAAAACACAATATCAACGTATATCAAAATAACCGTAAAATTCGACAAATCAACCCTTTAGGAAAAAGGTTAACGTATCAAACCTTACGGGTGTGATAAAAGTGATACCGGAAAAGTGAATTCCCCGGGTCGTGTCCCAACGAGGTGTGAAATTGACGGTGTCGTTGAGTTTTGTGATTTTGGACTTGAATTGGTTTAACAATTTGGATTTGGATTACGCTAATCTACAATTTAAAGAACGAGAATGAAAATAAAGTACGTAAAACAAAATAAACTACAAATAAACTACTACTAAGCCTCAGAAACAATAGAATGAAGCTAAATTACATCCTAGGGTGTAAAAATGCAAAAACGCGAGAACCCGAGCTAATCCCGAGCCTCGAAAGAGAAGAATATGCAATTTAAATCCTACGAGTGCAAAACCAATTTTCCTACGTACTAAACGACTAAAAATAATTTTAAGAAAAAGCCGGGTATTTTTTTGACTTTTAAATTAATTTCTATGAATTAAAAACTAATTTAATCTAATTAATTAATTAAAAATACTAACCTATTTTAGAAAAATATGAAAAAATTACAGAAAGTAAATGCAAAAACGCTAATCCCGAGCCTCGAAAGAGAAGAATATGCAATTTAAATCCTACGAGTGCAAAACCAATTTTCCTACGTACTAAACGACTAAAAATAATTTTAGGAAAAAGACGGGTATTTTTTTGACTTTTAAATTAATTTCTATGAATTAAAAACTAATTTAATCTAATTAATTAATTAAAAATACTAACCTATTTTAGAAAAATATGAAAAAATTACAGAAAGTACTTTGAACTATACCTAATCTAGGAAAAATAAAAATGATGCAAACTGCTTTTTGAAATAAGCAGTTACATTGCTAAATAAGTGAGAAGGCTACATAATTAACTTGTATTTAAAACATAAATTAAACAAAGAATGATATGGGACAGGTACCTAGCACAATGGAAACGAGTTGTTGGTGTGGGCTGAGTGGCGTGGGTTCAAGTCCCACCCATGTCAGTTTTTGAAACTATTTTTTTTTATATTTGGCTTTTTGAGAATTGAAGACGTAATCAAAATAATCAACTTTTGCAAAAACTTTTTTATGAATTCACCTAAATAAGCTGGAAACACCTTATTACAAGGACTGATTTGGACAGATTCAGTCCCAAACACACCCTTGGACAGATTTTAGCAAATTAAGCAGGCACAAATAATGGTCAAGCAACACAAAAAAAGAAGAAATAAGCAGTAGGAAAGAAAATAAGCTAAGGAAAAGCTGAAACCAAAGGGAAAACAGTTGGGTATAAGTGCTACACTAGGGAGATCCTAAACTAATAAAAATGTGAAAATAAGCAAATTACTACTAATAAGCAATATATAAGCCAAGCTTGAATCTATCCTAAACTGATTATCCTCATTGGTACCTAAGGGATCTAAATAAGCCTAAATTAAACACTCAAAAGCACAAAAAAAAAGGAGAAATAAGTCAGAGTGAGTGGGTCTCATGAAGCTGCATCCCAAATGTTCTGGAGGCTTACTTTTGAGCTTATTCTGAATAAGCTACAGTGGGAGTGAGCTCCTGAGCTTATGGGACCTTGAAGACAAGCTAGGGGGCAAGCTTTTGCCCCCACAAATACCCAATTACAAGCTTCTAACAAGCTAACAAAGAGGCTGCGATGGGACAGTACAAGAAACTAAGGGGGACTTTACGACTTAAAAATAAGCCACAAGTTGGCTTACAAATTACAAACAAGCAGAGATGTAGGAACCCATTGCTGCTAATTACTTGCATAATCAAAAGCTAATCCTAAATTTAAGTCTAACCTGCCTAAATTGGAGCTCAAAGAGTGTCGGTTAAGGACTTTCCGCAACCAATGGGTGCAGATTTTGAGCATACAACTAAAACGTTTTCAACTTCTTCTCATGCTTGTACAATATTAAAATTGAGTTAAACAAACTGTACTAAACCGATTAGAACTTGTTTTGAGATCCAAATGGGTCAGAATGGGGTTTTTGACCCATATTTTATACAAATCCAAACACCCCCTTTGGGGCAAAAAGGCAAGCTGTTTTGAAAACTAACATCGTGTTGTAAATCTTTTGATTACTTCCAAGTTTTTAAAGCAAAAAGCAATTGTTAACCAAGCATTTAACCGAATTCCAACATGAATTTTACACAGAAGTACTCGAAATTGAAACAAGAAGAACTTTCATTAAAACTTAAGAAAATTACAAGAAATGTAAACTGAAAGCGTTTGACATAAAGTAAACTTTAACTAATTAAAACATTACAGAAATTAGAAAAATGGACTAGAACAAAGAAAATTCTAGACAAAATTTTCTTTTCTCCTATTAAGCCTATTTATACACAAGATAAAGTTCTATCTTCTCCTTCTCTTTCCTGCTTCTGTGTTTGTTTTGTGAGTGCAAACAAGCAAAACATCATATGTGCTTCTTTGATATAATCCCAACCGTTGAATTTGTATTGGAGTGATCTCACCGTTGATTGCTTTATGTGCCCATCAGATTGCCAAGATGGCAATGGCATCTCGTGACTTGTTCTTGGGGAGGGGGATGAGTGGGTTTGGAGTTTGGGCTTGACTGGGTAATAGATTGAGGTGAGGTTGAGTGTTCTTGGTTGTGAGGATTTGGGTAAAAGGGATGAAGGGAAAGTGGAGGAAGAAAAAAGTGATATGTTTTTATCTGTTTTGTGGAGGGGTTAAATGAGAGAGGAAGGGGGTCAAGTGGTGTGGCAGGGGGTTCAATGGGTAGTGAAAGGGTTTTTAAGTTTTATTGTTTTGGTCATTTGGGTATCGGGGAAGGGCAAAATGGAAATTTTTGTTTCGGGTTAGGTTTATAGGTTTGTTTTCCCACTCTCATTCCAAAACATGTTCCGGGCTCTAAAAATGTAGAAAATCCACTCCCGGCTCCGTCCGCAAAGCACTTTTTCTCGATTCGGCTCGGTTTTGCTCGCTTTGTTTTCCATCCTTGTGTACCGCAAGACATAAAACACACCCGAGGATATTTTGACGATTTGAGCGTATTTGGGTGTTTTTAGTCATTTTTGTGGTCTTAGGCGGGTAAAAACGATGAGTGAATAAGCACTCATCAAAATCCCCCACACTAAGCAATTGCTAGTCCCTAGCAAGATTTTGTGAAAACTTAATGGATTTAAGTCTCTTTACCAAAAGCCATTACTTCTGGAGTAGCCAAATGTTTAAGTTCAAGTAAGAACCTTGGTACATCGATAACCAAATGATTTTGAGCAAACCACCGACTTTTCAACGGTTTTGATTTGTCTTTACCGTAAGCCGCTTTGCTACGGACTAGCCAACTCTTAGATAAAATATCTTTGGTGAGCCGATTACAATTATGGTTTTCCAACCGCCTTTACCACAAGCCATAAACTTGCGGGCTAGCCAACTCTTCACTAATTAAAGATATGGTGAAATGAACACCATACAATTTTGGGCAAATTGCAAGCCGTCAACTAATTTGAGATATCTTTACTAAGAGCCGTTTGCTCTGGATTAGCCAATCCTTTTGTTTATTAGACATGGCGGATCGATAATCGTGTCGAGTAAGTGCCAAACACTTACTCCAAAAAAAAAAATTGGCCAAAATGGGGAATTGGGTGGTATAATTACATGATAAAATTCGTGAAATTCCCCACACTAGAAATGAATATTGCCCTCAATATTCAAAGTACCTGCGGTTATGCCGAAACATAGAACGAAAAGGGAAATACTACGGCCATTATTTGTGAAAGTTTTTTTTTTTTTTTTTTTTTTTTTTTTAAGAAAACTTATATACAATGGGAAACTCCCCACACTAGGGTGGTACACACGGGTGAAAACCCATGTTATGCTCACATTTTTGATTACCGAGTCGCTAGCTTGACTCGACCCCAAATTCATTGGTCCATGGGGGAGCAAGTGGAAGAGAAAATCTCCATCGGACTTTCATTCAAGTGGTTTGGATAAACAGTGAATGTGTTGAAAGTTCCACTCCGATGAGATATAACCGGCTCAAGAGAGAGAGAAATGCCGGGGTCAAAGATGGTATCTTCACTCCCGTAGGAGTTAAGACATGGAGAAGAAATGGGAGGATAAAGCAAAGGGTCAATGACATGACAACGGGTGGGTTGGGTGGGCAAAAGATTGGATTGAGGAACATTGACGGAATGTTCGAAAATATTATCCACCATTGTAGCAATGAAAATGTCCGTATCGGGATCATAAGAGGTTCCATCATCCGGCGGTTTAGCAGGCGGACGAGTGGATGATGGACCTAAGCCATAATCGTCACTCTGAAAACCAGAAGGTATCGAGTCATCCGGAGAAAGAAAGTCGACCTCCTCAATACGAGTATCACTTGACGAATTATCAGAAGACCAATTGTAAAGAAGATTTTCCAATTCGGTAAGGTCGGCTTCAAAGTCGAAGTGCACATCACCATCTCCCGATGGAGAATGATCAACGAGAGCGAGTTCATCAGAGAACTCCTCGAGAAGGTCTAACGTCGAAGTGGGATTGCCACTATTTTTATCTTCGGGAGAATATGGAGATGCAATGAGGTTCTCCATGTAAGAGTCACTATCCTCATTCTGAATGTCAAAGATGGGATTATCCGAAACTAGAGTGAATTCAGAATCAAAGTCAAACAGAGGATTAGTGAACGCCATAGCAAAAGGTTTCTCGGACACAACGAGAATATCTTCATCATCCGTTTCAAAATCAGTGTCTATATCAAGATCATCGGGATCAACATCTCTCACTTCTTCTAAGTCGACGAGCTCGTATGAATTTCCACATACTCGATGTCTCCACACGATAAAGAATCATCAAACGACGATAGTCATTTTCGACTCGGAGATCACCTCAACAGTTCTTTCGGGGTGGGAGAAGAATCATCATCGAGAGGCTCATCACACATATCACTGAGATAACCTCGGATTCACTTGGGGTTGGGACAAGGCTCTCAACACTAGACGGTTCCGCTTCCGAATGGTGCTAAGATGCTCGGTCCCTATTAAAAGGTCATCCGAAGGTTCTATGGTAGATAGGCAATATGGGCGGAGAGTGGACATGTCGTACTTTGTGGGCTTGAGATATGCACTTTGTCCTTTGTCATCTCCCAATCTTCCTCATCCTCGCCATCGAGACGGCAAGCTTCATTAAATAGGAAACGCTTTTGAGCACTTCGTTAAATAGGATAAGCTTTTGAGCTGCTCGCCATCGCCGAAATCTTCGTTGAAGCAGCTTGTTCCTCGAAAGTTCCTCAAGAATTATCGAGGAAATTGATCAATGACGGAAGTTTTGGGGTTGGATGTGGTCAAATCCGGAAGTGTTATAACAAGGATCGTGTCCATAGTAATTTTGATTCCACGATTGACATTGAAAATCATCATGAGGACCCCCACACTTAGCACAATGAGGGTATTCGGAGAGAAACTTTGAAATGATGAATCATTGAAATCTTGATAGTAACGGTTGTGGCTCGAATGAATTTTGTGGAGGGTAGTTGAAATCGCTTTGAGGATAATTGAAAGAGTTCGGGTTAGAATCATAAGCGAATGAATTCTCGCGCAAATCGAACAACATCCATCAATAAGATAGTTTCACACCACTGCACATACATTTGCAACAACAAAACCTTGTGGTAACAAGTCTCCACAACCGTAGCAATACTCTTGATCGAACGAAGATATATCGGCACGTGAGTAGGAATCGAGGGCTCAACAACATCACAAATGTTAGGTAAAACGGTATTTCCCGGTTGAAATTTGACGAAATTCATTTAAGCAATTTTGAACAATGTTCATGAAATCGTCCGAAAAGGTTTTGAAGATTTCAAGGTGGGACAAGTGGTGTGCTCTCGAGCTAGCAATTTCCACCACTCCGCTTTTCGGTCTCGGCTCTTGCTTTTTCTCTTAACCTTAACCAGTAAATCGTGAAAGATTTTGATCAATTCTAGACGGTTTAGGCTCGAAACAATAGAACAAATCTCGGGTTGTGGCGGGTGGTCGAAAAACTTGGAGAATCATCGAGAGTTTTTATCGGATAATTCGCACCAATAGCAATATTTGCTTGCACCATTTCTACCACACCGCTTACATAAACAATCGGATTGAGACAATAAACTTGATCCTCTTCCATACGCCCTTTAATGAAAACAACGATTTATAATCGATCGTCGCCATGAGAATTAAACATGTAGAGGGTTAAAGAAATAGAATTGAGTGATCGAGAGGATACGAAGGATAGAATTAAACGGCAAAATAGGGTAAGAGAAATAGAATCAACGAATAAGAGGAATGAGAAGAATATTTTTGGTTTTGGATTTTATGAAAAGCAGTAACTTCACGAGGAAGGATCTTCAAGTCACTAATCGCAAAAACTTCACGATATTGTCGCAAGACACCTCCCAAGCAGGCGCCAAAATTTGATCTCGTAAAGTGAGTGGTGAAAACACAATATCAACGTATATCAAAATAACCGTAAAATTCGACAAATCAACCCTTTAGGAAAAGGTTAACGATCAAACCTTACGGTGTGATAAAAGTGATACCGGAAAAGTGAATTCCGGTCGTGTCCCAACGAGGTGTGAAATTGACGGTGTCGTTGAGTTTTGTGATTTTGGACTTGAATTGGTTTAACAATTTGATTTGGATTACGCTAATCTACAATTTAAAGAACGAGAATGAAAATAAAGTACGAAACAAAATAAACTACAAATAAACTACTACTAAGCCTCGTAAACAATAGAATGAAAGCTAAATTACATCCTAGGGTGTAAAATGCAAAACGCGAGAACCCGAGCTAATCCCGAGCCTCGTGCTAAAGAGAAGAATATGCAATTTAAATCGAGCTACGAAAGAGAAGAATATGAGTGCAAAACCAATTTTCCTACGTACTAAACGACTAATAAACCGAAAGCGTTTGACATAAAGTAAACTTTAACTAATTAAAACATTACAGAAATTAGAAAAATGGACTAGAACAAAGAAAATTCTAGACAAATTTTTCTTTTCTCCTATTAAGCCTATTTTTACACAAGATAAAGTTCTATCTTCTCCTTCTCTTTCCTGCTTCTGTGTTTGTTTTGTGAGTGCAAACAAGCAAAACATCATATGTGCTTCTTTGATATAATCCCAGCCGTTGAATTTGTATTGGAGTGATCTCAGCTGTTGATTGCTTTATGTGCCCATCAGGATTGCCAAGATGGCAATGGCATCTCGTGACTTGTTCTTGGGGAAGGGATGAGTGGGTTTGGAGTTTGGGCTTGACTGGGTAATAGATTGAGGTGAGGTTGAGTGTTCTTGGTTGTGAGGATTTGGGTAAAAGGGGTGAAGGGGAAAGTGGAGGGAAGAAAAAAAAGCAGATATGTTTTTATCTGTTTTGTGGAGGGGTTAAATGAGAGAGGAAGGGGGTCAAGTGGTGAGGCAGGGGGTTCAATGGGTAGTGAAAGGGTTTTTAAGTTTTATTGTTTTGGTCATTTGGGTATCGGGGAAGGCAAATGGAAATTTTGTTTCGGGTTAGGTTTATAGGTTTGTTTTCCCACTCATTCCAAAACATGTCCCGGCTCTAAAATGTAGAAAATCCACCCCACTCCGTCCAAAGCACTTTTTCCGATTTCGCCTCGGCTTTGCCTGCCGCTTTGTTTTCCATCCTTTTATACCTGCAAGACATAAAACACACTCCGAGGATATTTTTGACGTATTTTGAGCGTATTTGGGTGTTTTTAGTCATTTTCGTGGTCTTAGGCGGGTAAAAACGATGAGTGAATAAGCACTCATCAATTTGTAAGACACTATAAATACCCTCTACCTCCCAAGGTAGAGGGTTGGAGCTTCAATACCATTTTTCTTTGTTTCACATAGTTCCCAACTCTCTTCCTTTTCTCTCTCTAGAACTTTCTCTCTCTAAACATCTTGAACGCCACTTGTGATTATGGTTTATTGTGTTTGTGAAATCCTATATCCTACAAAAAAAAGGAATTGTCCCAAACGCTCATTTCAAAACCGCATCACTTTACGACTCGTTCTATAAACATGACCGGACATTTACAAAGTCTATTCTTTTATTGGTTTAAGAAAACCTTCAAGCTAATATGACAAAGTATACTTAATCAACAAAACTTGGAAGTATTAAGCAACTAAATACTTTTCATATTTTATCCCCCTTCATGGGTAATTTGATACATGGATCGTACTCAATTTTGAAAACCATTTGTTTTAATTTGAGCGATGTGGCTCTGAAACGTAGAGGGGGTGAATATATTCCCGTTTAAAAACTTAAAACCTTGTGTATCAAATGACCAATAAAGTGTGATGTAATATGAAAAGTGTCAACAATAATCTTACTAGTCTTACAAGAGCTAGAGAATATAAAGAAACAATTAAGACATATCACAATAACACAAACTAAGACATATAACATGCCATGACACAAACACAACTAACACAATATAAGCACAAGCCACACAAATATAAATGCAATGCAAAATATAAATGTAAAACGGTAAACGCAAAAATAAAAGTAAAGAGATAAGTAAAGAAAGCGCAAACCAGACACGATGATTTATAGTGGTTCGGTTACGAAGCTCCTCTTTTCCCTACTCTACTCCTTGAGTATCCAACTCAAGAGTTACTTCACTAATCAACAAGCTCCCTTCTTGGCGGAGAAAACCATACAACGTTACTTACATTATTTTTTTGACATTAATCTAAATGTCGAGTACTAATCTAGCTAGTACCAATCTCACACACGATTTACCCGATCCTTGCAAATCACACAAGCTACAAGATCCCGACGATCTATACACGATCTACCCAATCTACACGATCAACCCGATATACCC
The DNA here is from genome assembly GCA_022545495.1 of Chrysanthemum lavandulifolium. Lineage (NCBI taxonomy): Eukaryota > Viridiplantae > Streptophyta > Magnoliopsida > Asterales > Asteraceae > Chrysanthemum > Chrysanthemum lavandulifolium. The sequence goes on along the minus strand of CM040243.1, from coordinate 207,464,858 downwards.
TATCTTCACGAGCTACACGATCAACATGGTCTAATCGATCTGCACACGAACAACACAAGCTTCACGAGACCTTCTTGATCTCAACAAGATCACAATGATCTACCCAATCTAACTAAATAAGACGATGGATAACTTGATGTATATCTAGATACAACAAGTACGTAACAAGTGTTACAGACACACTACACTAACACTACAACACTTTGTATCTTCTTGATACGATGTGCTCTTCTCTTGGAATAGTAGAGGAATGAAGGTGAGCTCTAGAATGGATGATTGGATCACTCTTAAACAAACTAAAACTCACTAAATGATCAAAGAAATTGATCTAAACAAAAGAGGATTAGACTAGAGAAAACTAGATGGTCAAGTTAAAAGTGTAAAATGGTCCACTATTTATAGGCAAAGAAAAAACTAGCCGTTACAGATAGACGGTACCACTAATTGCCAGACGGTACCGTTAAATTTAGTGGTACCGCCGGTACCAAAAATGCTCATTTTTTGTTTTTAGTGGTGAAGGTTTATTTGGGGATGTTTGGAGCTATTTTGGGGAATAATGTTGGGATTTTAAACTTATTTTTCAAATAAAACATTTCTTTTAATTCAAAAATAATTTGTAAAATGTATTTTGGAAAAATGCTTTGTCACATTCATAAAATGTGAAGTTTAGAACAATATTTTTTTTTTTTTTTTTTAATTTCTTTGATCATCCGTCAAGTTTTAAATTTGTTTGTACATAACTTGAGTGATTTACGTCGGGATGAAAATCTACGAATTTGTTGAGGCGTACTTGAGACGTCGAGAGATGTTGATGTAAGTATGCATTGATGATTAATGTTTACGAGTAACTTGGACATTTTACGTTATGCATTACAAGTTACATGTTTGTCATTATTAAAACCGAAGAAACCGCTAGTTTAAATATCGTAATATTTGCACTAACACAGAAGTTGAAAATCAACTTGACAAAAAGATAAATATTCTAAGGTCTGATAGAGGAGGAGAATATGAATCCGATGACTTTGCTGAATTTTGTTCTACTGAGGGTATTGTACACCAAACAACAGCCCCATACACTCTACAACAAAATGGAGTGGCTGAATGTAAGAATAGAACTTTGAAGAACATGATTAATTCAATTTAATTACTTCAGGGGCTCCTCGTAGTCTTTGAGTTGAAGCATGTCTTGGTGCAAACATACTATTGAATAAAATTCCTCTTAAGAAGAGTGACAAATCTCCATATCAATTATAGAAAGGAAAGCAAACCTTCTTATATAAGGATGAAAGTGTGGGGTTGTTTGGCAAAGGCTTAAATACCTTTGCCAAAAAGAATCAAACTTGGACAAAAAATAGTTGATTGTGTTTATCTTGGTCCAACAAAGAATAGTGCTGCTTATAGGTTCTTGGTTTACAAATCCAACGTAGAAGACATAGATAACAACACAATTATAGAATTTGCTGAAGCATAATTCTTTGAGAGTACCTTTCCTTATAAGGATAAAGAGAAACAAATCTCAAATCCAAGGAAAAGAGTATTAGATGATCAATTGTCTCAAGATCAAAGAGATAACAATTATGAGGTTACACAAAAGAATGATGAACCTAGAAGAAGTAAGCGTGAAAAAGTCTCTAAAGACTTTGGACCTAATTATGACCTATATTATGAATGAAGAACCACAAACATATGAGGCTGCTATGGAGTCATCAGAAGCAACTTATTTGAAAGAGGCTATTTAAAGTGAAATAGACTCAATTGTGCATAACAATACATGGAAATTGGCTGATCTACCTTCGGAATATAAACCAATAGGCCATAAATGGATCTTTAGAATAAAACTAAGACCCGATGGTACCATAGAGAAGTAAAAGGCTTGTTTAGTAGCCAAACGATACCGTTAAAAAGAAGGTTAAGATTTCTTTGATACATTCGCCAGTTATAAGGATAACCTCTAAAAGAACGTTAGTAGCCATAACAACAATTCATAACCTGATTATACATCAAATGGATGTGAAGATTGCGTTCTTAAATGGTTAAACAGATGGAGAAATCTATATGCAACAACCCAATGGGTTTGTTGCAAAGGTCAAGATCATAATGTATGTAAATTGGTTAAATCTTTTTACGGCCTTAAACAAGCTCCAAAGTAATGGCATGAGAAGTTTGTTAACATTCTATTATCAAATGGCTATCAAATAAACGAATGTGATACATGTGTTTACGTTAAACAATACAAAAATTACATTTGTCATTATTTGTTTATATGTGGATGATATGGTGATTATGAGAACAAATATGGATGTTATTAACCAAACCAAAAAAATTCTTCATTCTTCATTTGATATGAAAAACATGGGAGAAGCTGATGTCATTCTTGGTACTAGAATTCAAATAAATTCAATGGATACATCCTTACCCAATCTCATTACATTGAGAAGACCCTTAAGAAATTTGGGCACTATGATAATAGACCAGTTGTAACTTCCTTTGATCCTAAGATTCAACTAAAGAAGAATAAAGGACAAAGTGTATGTGACAACTCGCAATTTCAGGTCATTTCTCAAAACAATTCACGTTTCACTATTTCAACATTTATCGTAAACTAGGTTGGCGTGTTCCAAATTCGCGTAACCTTAATGGTTTAGCGGCGAATTCATGATCATATCATCACGAACATTTCATATGGGCTAAGTTTAGTCTACATTTCATTAGCATCATTTGCATCATATTAGTTCATTCATGACATTGCATTTCACATTAACCGCGTAAGTTTTATATTAAATAAACGTTATCGCGTGAGTTATTATTTTGAACAATTAATCCGTTATTTCTAAAAATGATCCCGATATATTTTTATACTTACATTTTGTTTATAAAAACTATATTTTGAGTTTACCTAGTGATTTAAATTTATTTTGTATATAAATCGTTAAATTTATATTATTACGACGTTTTCTTAAAAACTACACGATAATTATTATATCACTCAAATTTTACAAGAAATGTATTTTACAATTTTATGATCTCATTATACTCTACTTTGATCTATTAAAATTACTTTTACCTAAAATTACCTTAAATACACTAATGTATATTAAACCTTACAAGTATTATTACATCTACATTTTCTTACACCTTTTAACAAATATTACACATTATAAAAGAAAAAAAATTATAATTTGACAAATGCTTCCCCCTGGCGACCAAGGGGGTGGCGATAAATGATGGTAGATTTTTCTTCATTGATAGTTTAGACTTATACTTCAACCTTCATTCAATTCATTTCATTCAACCATTTTCAAGTCAAGAAAAAGTTGCTTTTCTCTCTTTTGTTCCTCTCTCAAGAACCGGCCATCATAGGTGTTTAGCAAGGAATCATCAAAAATTTTACAAGCTCAAGTATATACAATTTAGATCACACTCTTATTAAGGTTTTGAAATAAAAACCTAGGGTGTTTAAGTTAATCCTTGTTCTAATCACCTCATCATAGTAGCTTGTAAGCATATTACTCTCATTTTACATCTTTCATTTTCATTTCATATTTATTTCATCATTTTTCTAGCAAACATGCAAGACTTGTGTATGTTTATACCATTTTACATTGATTTTAGAGTTTTATATATAAAGGTCATCCTATAATTATCCCCTTGTTATATATTGGTCTTGATGATGTCTAGGAACCCATGACACCCTAAGAAGGTGTATGGTAGGATTAGTATAGCTTTGGAGTTGATTTGAAGGATTGGAATAGGTTTAGTACGAGAAAACTATTTTCGACAAGTTATAAAAGTGGTCTGATCTCGTTTTGTTTTTCTGGAAAATCCGACAGTGAGGCACAATTTTTGGCCTAGATATTTAGAAAATATACTTTAAAGCGAATCCGTGGCAGCTTGAGCGGATTAAAGCGGAGTTATAACGAAGTTATGAATTTTTCAAGTTTGACGACGAAATATATAATTTACGAAAATTTCAGCAAAGTGTTTTTGTTTTGTACGAGTCAAAAGCGAGTCCTAAGCTTGATAAATTATTTCGACTTATCAAAATATATTAGTATACTTTGATACGAAGCTAAGGACGTATAATACGTGAAAGCGGTTTGAAACGACTAAGATATGCACGTTTTCATAAAATTGCCGTAACTATATTTTTTTAGAGAAACTATATTATTTTTACGAGACAAGTGTTACGGTAACTAAAACGACCATGTTGAAGGCTGTTTTAACGATGATGTGGAACTTTTGTAACGAGATGTCTTCTAATAAAATCGAGATCACCAATCATATTTTCCAAAGCGACCAACCGTTTGTATAGCGGAGTTGTAATAAATTATTTCTGGTTGCTTAAACTTTGCGAAACTCATTTTACACAACATTTGGACAAAATCACCATCTTTAACCTTTATTATCTTTATGCTCGAGACCTCTATGCGAAAACTCACGTACTAAAACTTCTAGATTTTGATACAAGCTTTCCAAAACCGTCGAGTTCGTTTCCTAACAATCGACGTACACCATTTCGACTAGCTTTTGAAGCCATTTTTGTCAATTTCACGAAATTTCCGACGACATTATTTTACTGACGAAAAGTTAAAATTTCACTATAAATCATTAAGAAACTATTGTAGGATGACATTTTGGCGTAAATACTTGTAAAGTGATTTAAGAATGGTCAAGACGTCAAAAGAGTATTTTTCGACGATAAGTATTATTTTTCAAAACTCGCAAATGGTATAAATAACATCTGAAATGCATGCATATCATTACATCATAACTCATTACATATCATATCATTCGTAATAGGTCCAGATTAAAGTATCACGCTATACCTCGATGTACTCACTCTTGTCATCATACCGGTTTATCAGTGAGTTTTCATAGCCCGATTTATTCAAGTTTTACTTATTTCAAACCTACGGGGAGAATACATTGCACAACATTTTTATTACGATACCAAGTATGTTAAATTCATTTACATTGCTTGAGTTACCGGGTTGCCGTTAAATGTCCCCATTTCATATGCATGAGCCGTTAATTTCCTAGAAGCGTGTGTGAGTGGATAGATCTATCGAGGGTGACACCTCCATCCGGGTTGGTGAATCCCAACTAGTCATCTGGATGCATTTCATTCATAAACATTATTAGAGTTGTTTGGCAAGACACTCTGTTGGGGCGAACATCGGTCAGACTTGGTATCATGCGCTTAAGCAATTGTAACATTTTTGTGACATCATTGTCATACACGATTTATACTTGTGGTAGTCGTATTAACATTTACATAAACCTATGAACTCACCAACCTTGTGTTGACACTTTTAGCAATGTATTTTCGGGTAACTAAGGCATTATCATCATGGCATGGTTAAGGAACCCCTTTTGAGTCGCATGGTCGACTTATATCATTGTACATTATGGCACTTTCTTTCAAAACATCGTTTGGACTTGTAATATATTTATATTTCCGCAAACTTTATAAACTTTTGGGACCTATACTTTGTAAACTCGATTGTTTTATTAAATCAAACGATGTTCTTTTCAAACGACACTTTAGGTCGTTCAATATAACTTGTGATTGTGATGCTATGATGATCAATCCCGAGAATTCCATTCCACGCAAAAGCAGTAAATTGGGGTGGACAGTGTATCTTAGTTACAATATGCACACGTACTAAGAAGCTTGATGTGTATAATAAACTTTACACGACCAGATTTGGTATATAGTGTAAGTCGACTTAGTCGATATTCACATAATCCTGGGAAAGATTAGAGATGCACTAATTAGGGTGCTTCAATATCTTAAGCATACAATTGCTTATTGGTTACATTACACTAAATATCCTCCTTAGAAGGATTTTGTGATTCTAATTGAATTTTCAACCATAATGAAGGCAAGTCCACAAGTGGATATGTATTTACACCTGGAGTGGATGTTGTATCATGGAAATCATCTATGGAAGCAGAATTTGTAGATGTGACTGTCTCTTATTTATAGGATACGTACAAAAGATGTATATGGATAGAACATAAGAATCGTATATATTTTACAGGATATGATGGAGCCTACGTGGATATGCATGTTGGGTGTGAAGGATGCATGCTTCTTTAATTTGTACGGAGTATATATATGATTTCCATGAACACAAATAATAACTTGGATGAAACTTATAATTTAGTATACTAGTAAGCCTTGGATACACTGAATAAGTAGGATAGGAAATGGGTTAGCCGATCATATTAAAAATCAAAATAGAAGCAAAAAAGTATATGGAACAGCAGGAAACTTGCGTGACAGTTTTTGTTCCCACAAAATCTGGTTCAAGCATTTTCAGGTATGAATAACAAATATAGTACAAATACTTAATAGCCTAGTTATAAAACTGCTACCTATAAAATATCTTATGGTTAGGATGAACCATTGCCAGTGTAAGAAAATCTAGATTCCAGATGAATAGATAGGTTAAGGAAGAGCTGAATTATGCACTTCTTAGATGGTGTGTTTATATCCATACATTCCTCAAGATCCCCATCACAAGTCAGCAATATCCATTCAGAGTCGTCATCCAAGTACTTAAGAGTGATGCTTTTCATATCATCAATGTTAAAGCGCACCATTATCTCTCGCTGCAATTCCCCAAAATCCCAATTTCTTGACATACGAATGCGTATCTTCTTTTCACCATATATGACTTTTACTCGAAAAACATCTTCCTTCTCTAGTACGAGTGACTTACCTTCACCTTGAGCTGGTGTGTTGAGCAAGCCACTAGGTTTTTGTGCATACAAGGTGTTTACTTTTGAACAACAAAGGGTTGACGAACCAGAACTGCGGCTACCACATGAAGAAGAATCGTATGTTGTCTTTTGAGATGTGAAGAGATTGGCAGAATCATTAGTTGGTTTAAGAGTGGAGCTTAGTTCTGAAAAGTTTGCTAAAAATGATGCAAGCTGAATAGTACCCTTTGCACCTTGTACCGAATCAATTATGAGTTGGAGTTTTCCTAAAGAATGACCTACTTTCTTTATCTTTCGAGAAGGCCATCGCATTATTCCATGTCCCCTGCATATCTTCTTTAAAGTCGTAGGGCAAACTGAAACCATTAACAAGAAATAAAGAAAAATAGAATTTAGACGGTAATTATTATTATCTTATTTTTAATATGATATATAAGAGAGAGTGGTTAACCTCCAATGCTCTTGGCAGCATCTTTGAGACTCCCGGAGAAGTGTTGTTGGAGAACGGGTAAACTTATGTTCTTTGGTGCTCTTGATCGTTTCTTTTCATCTGATTTTCTGATGCCTAATGATTGTTTTTTCCCTTTGCGTTTCATATCTGGCTGAATATTTTTCTCAGGTCCTGACAATGCAGACCGTTGATAATCCTGATATTTGAGTTCTTGTGGTTCCTCTTTGGGAGACGCCATTGGTATAGCAAAACTTTCACCCATCTGCTGGGCTTCCATCATGTATGAAATCCAAGAAGACTCGCCTGTTTCTTTGACTGAAAATGAATATTCTTCAACTAATCCGTCACCATTTATTACATGCAAACTTTTAGAAACATTTTGTATCACATAAGATATTGAGCTTAACATCTGCTTTTGTTCATCATTGTTTCTGCAATCACGAGGAAGGAAAAACTCCAAAATGAAATCAGTGGGTCCCGTGTAAGTGCTACGAAGACGTATTGCTACTGCACCACTTAGTCTAAAGAGCTTAGCATAATCTGATAGAGGATATTCCGTAGTAGAAAAGCGTGTGATGTCAGTAGCAAAACATGGCTGATTTGTTCCCAGTGCTTGACCAACAATACCTTCGCCCTGAAGCAAGTGCAGCTCAGAACATAATTCGAAAAATCCCAAAACATTGGGGTCAAATACATAGGACGCACAACTCATGACTGATATGCATGCAGCAGATTGTTGCTGGCACCCGCCTCTACCTTGTTGAGCACACAAACTCCATGTTTGAGCCAAAGGCAAACCATGTGTGTCGCATACGGATCTCAGTACTTCCCTGATCTCTGCCAGAACTAGTTCATAGGATCCGTTGTAATCCTGATATACAAAACCACACATCTTATCAGAATTAAAAAAAAAAAAAAAAAAAAAAAAAAAAAAATCGAATTTCAATTGAGAGATTGATATGTGTATGATTTAATATTCACCTCTGGTTTTGGATGAATCAAGAATTCGGAAACTCGTAGATCAAAAGCCTGCAAAAACAACAAGGTCTTAGAAGGATTGAGCTAAGCATGTGAATAAAATAATATATGAAAGCTGATTAAGAAGCTACCTCAAGAGCTTTACGGATGTTATTAAGTTCATGACGATAGTTGACATTCTGAGATATAGTCACGATCTCAATGACACCCAAGCAAGTTCCACTTCCTACTTCAAAGACAGGAAGATCAAGAAACCCACATAGATTCAACTGCTGATCATTATTTGCATCCTCTTTCCCACCAGAAGTGCACATGGGGAACTTCTTTAAGAAAACCAGACTTGGCAAACCAAAAAACGCCTCTGAATTATCCTCAGTAGCGAAATTTTGGCTCTTGGAAATGTCTCTATAACCCAGTAGACCCTTGTTGTTTGAGTTAAGGATAAATGGTTGGTCCTCGGTGGTTAGGACACATTCGCCTCTTTCTTTACGTACAGGAAGCCATGGTTGTATAAGAACGTCTACATCTCTTGTGAACGCTTTTAGATATTGAATTGCCTGAGTGAGCTTCTTTTCATGTGTTTGATTATCAAAAAATGTGTTTGTCAAAGGATAGTCAACATGGGAAGCTCCAAAGGGTTTAACATCGGTTTTATCGTCAAAATACCTTTGAGAAAGGTTTGGGTAGGAATTAAGGTATGAGGATGAGGAATCAAGGTTTGAAAATGACAAACTGTATGATGTATCATCATTAGCAATTAGACCACTTTCTTTAATCGAGTCAAACATGGCACTTGCTTTAGGTGTGAAGGAAGCAAGTTGGTCATCCATAAAGAACTCTTTCTTCATCAAGTTTTATTTATGGTTATAGGAAAACAGTCTAGAAAACTAGATGGAGAAGTAAAGAGAAAATGAATCACGGGCCAGAACAAAGAAGATTCATGTACAGGTAATAAAACAGAAAGAGTGACTTCCAGGAATGATTGGTTTCTCCTGTCGGCAAATTTCTTATCAGTCTGTGATGCACGAACATGGTTCGCTCAACAAACGCCTACAATTTTGCAAGTTCAGTTCAGATAGAACGAACCAAATGCACGAGGCGTAGATTAAGAAAATTAAGAAAAAAGAAAAGAAATGGAAGCCCAAGAAAGATTCACTTTAATGAACACTTTATGCTATGTGAGGTTTCAGAATATGATTCAAGAAGATTAAGGGTGTTGAGATGTGGAGAAAAAACAAACTACAACGCACATGTTTTTTCACACACATTTGTACATCCGTAGTTTGCCGTACTAGTGGGAATTTATATAGAGACAATGAGTATCTAGAACCAGATGAGATGCTTGCACAATTAAATAATGTAATAAAAGTTGACTAAATCGAGATGTTGTGTAAGCTTATCACTCCCAAGAAACTTATAACCGCGTCTTCATATCATTCAAAGTATGCATTACCCGCATTATAGGGTCATTCATATATATTCTTAAAAAAAAAAAAAAAAAAAAAAAAAAATGCATATATACAAAACATAAATAAAAATCATTTGTATGAGGTGCATTAAAAGACTTGTACAAAAAATATATATGTATTTATTCACTTTCGGAGAGTATGAACATGGACACTCATAAGCTTTTTCGCTTTTTGCTTACTTTGATTCATTGGTGTGTTTCTCTATTGTTTTGGGTCATCCTTTTCATGGAGTTCTTTGTGTAGTTGTACACATGGTCGCAATTCGTGTCATGTCCGGGCTGGCAGGTTCGAGTTGACAAATTGGCGTGTTCATATGTCTCAACTCAAATTCAACCGGTTTACTTCATCGTGTCAAGAAGTTTGACACTAAGCTGAACATGTCTAAACATATTAGTTGTGTCGACCTGTTTGTGAGTTGAGTTAGAATTTAAACATGGGGTTTGCTACACCCACATAAAAACTCTCACTCAAAACTCCCACTCGTTGACGTGTCAGTGATCCCACATAAAACCAATCACCCGTTGACACGTCAGTGAGTGGGAGTTTTATGTGGATCTAGACTTTCTCTTTAAACATACACATTAAAAAGGTTGAAATGTTAAAACCCTCAAATCAAAAGAAGTTCTTTTGATTTGAGCCATTGGATCAAATCCAATGGCTCATATTGCCCCAACTTGATTCAAGTAACTTGAGAAGATCTCATCCCTTTAAGCTAGGATAAATATCAACCCAGACCTAACCTATTTATTAAAAAGGTCGGTCATGTCGACCCGTTGACAATTAGAACCTGTTTAGCCTCAGCCATGATTATTTCGTGTCGATATCATATCAGGTCGTGTTATATTTCGTATTAGGAATTGACACCCTCTTTGTACATAGTCAAATGGTTTTAGTTTGCCCATTGTAGTTGAACTTATTGATTTTCAAATTTCCATTTCATGTTTACTGTGTTAAAAATAGTTTTGCACTTTTGCTTAATTCAAATGGTAAGCTGTGAACGTGGTAGTACTGAATGTTGATTAGACGTGCAAATTGATCTTATGCTTAGATACAATCCGTATCTATTTGATTTTCCGTATCTATTTTATTTTATATCTTATATTAGTACTCAGAAGTCAGTGTACAACATAAAGGATTTTGCTATTTTTGTTTACACAAGAATTCTTTTAAGAGCAAATGTCATACGTAGGGCTGGAAACGAGCCGAGCTGCTCGTGAAAAGCTCGGAATCGGATCGGTGAAAAGCTCGAATGAACCGAGCCTAAACGAGCTCGAGTTCGAGCCTAAATTTGGGCTCGTTTAACAATCGAGCTCGAGCTCGAGCCAGAGCTTTATATATAAAGCTCGATTAGGCTCGCGAGCCTAAACGAGCCCTAAAAAATATATTCATATATATATTTTCTATACATATACGAGCCTAAAAAAATAAACGAGCTTGAGCCTAGTGTGATTAACGAGCTTCCGAGCTTTATTTCATTCAACGTGTTATATAAGTTAGTCGAGCCCGAGCTCGAGCTTTTGAAAATGTTCACGAACCGAGCTCAAGCTCAAAATATGAGGCTCGAAACAAGTTCGAGCCCGAGCTCGAGCTCTGGCAGGCTCGGGCTAGACTCGGCTCGTTTCCACCCCTAGTCATACGACACTGTGTTTTAAGTTAAATTTAAGTTTAACGTTTAACTTTTTATCTAACTAAAGGTGCTGAACTTAAAAATCCAAAATACATCTATGTGGTTTACCCGATTCGCACTATACATCTCTATCGCAAAAGTTTCAACAGATACATCATCCCGTTAGTAAAAGTTAACCTATATATATCCCTCCGTTAAAATAAGGATAAACGGCGCAAATTTATTTCTCCGTTATCTCCTAACGAGATAGAAAAAAGTTATGTTGTTAATCCTCTGGGTTAACTGTATTTGCACTGTTAGTTCTTTTTTTACGTTTTGTCCGTTTTTTTATGTTATCGTCCGTTTTTTACGTTTTCGTCTGTTTTTTACGTTTTCGTCTGTTTTTTACGTGTTCTTTTACGTTATTGTCCGCTTTTTTACGTTTTCGTCCATTTTTTACGTTTTCATCTAAATTTTTACGTGTTCTTCCGTTTTTCTACGTTTTCTTCCATTTTTTTACGTTTTCGTCCATTGTTTTACGTTTTCGTCCGTTTCTTACGTTTTTGTCCATTTTTTTTACATTTTCGTCCTCTTTTTACGCTTTTGTATGTTTTTATGTTTTCGTCAATTTTTTACGTTTTCGTCCGTTGTTTTATGTTTTCGTCAGTTTTTTTACGTTTTCATTTTTTTTACATTGTCGTTTTTTTTACTTTTTCGTCCGCTTCTTTATGTTTTCGTCCATTTTTTTAAGTTTTTGTCCCTTTTTTTTATGTTTTCGTCCGTAAGTATAGTTTACATATAATCTATTGTCTTACATGTGTGAAATCAAATGAAAGAACTTTTTGAGAGAGAAAAGTATAGTATCCTTTTATTTTATGTAATGATTTTCTTAAACAATATAACATAAAACTAGATAAGTAGTTACATAAAAGAGTTTAAAACACAATCGGCGAACGTCTTTGTATATGTTTGTTGTTTGATAATTGTATCTTATAGCGTCTTGCTACTTTTGTTATCGTATATTGCTGCTCAAAGAAAGTTTAAAATAAAATGATCATATGTAATAAATAGGAGGTAGCAAATGACTACTAGTTGTCAAAGATAACAACATTTAACTAAAACCTTACCAAGAAATTTTGCATTTTTATATATATTATAGTCTATGAAATATTGTTGTACTATTTTAACAAATAAAAGAAGTTCTGATTTTGACTATTCTCATCTCATTTTGAAATAAAATTAAGTCTCATCACAAATATTTGTTTTTTGGAGTCATAAAACCTCTAAAAGGTAAGAAAGGCCTTGATATATCCTTCGACTAAAAAGGCTGCATATTTGCCTAATCTTTAAATAAAACTTGCTAAAACAAGTTAATACAACATAAGAGTGAGAGAAGATTAAGAAAGATCTCAAGTTTGTATCTCAAAACGTAAAAAAGCAGATGAAAACGTTAAAAACAAATGGACGGAAACGTAAAAAAACATACGAAAACGTAAAAACGGACGAAAACGAAAACAAACGGACAAAAACGTAAAAAACTAACGAAAACGTAAAAAAACAGACAAAAACGTAAAAAAGCGGACTAAAACGTAAAAAAGCAGATAAAAACGTAAAGAATGGACCACAACGTAAAAAATGGACCAAAACGTAAAAAAACGGGCGAAAACGTAAAAAACAGACGAAATCGTAAAAAACTAATGAAAACGTAAAAAAACGGACGAAAACGTAAAAAATGGATGAAAACGTAAAAGACAGACAAAAACATAAAAAAGCGGACGAAAATGTTAGGAGTTATTGTAATAGTATAGAGCGGTTCCTACTGATAAGGTTCCTGCTGATAGTATTAGTGTTTCTGCTGATAGTGCAGTTTCTGCGGATAGTGCAGTTCCTGCTGATAGTAGTATTTCTGCGAATAGTAGAATCCGTATTCTTAGTAATTAGTTAGGATATCCATGAGTTATATTAGGAAGAGATAATGCATATCTTTTACGCGTTTTGTAAACAGCTGTATTAGGGTTTCTTATAGTATAAAAGAAACCTGCGGCTATGAATCATGTACGCTTTTGAAAAAAATTCTTAGTGAATTAATATAGATCCATAGAGGATCAAAAGATTAGTTGTTATTGTCTTCTTTAACTCTTGTGTTCATATTTCGCGTGAGGATAAGTTTATTAGAGATTCTCTATAGTTTGCTTGTGATTACACAAGTATTCTATCTGTTTATTAAAGGCTCAAAAGATCTATCTAGGACGGATCCAACAAGCTGAGCAAAGACAGCATATGAGGGAGTTTGTGAAGTGTCAGAGTTTTGCTATTTACAACACTGGGTGGTTTATGGCTTATGTAAGGAAATTGACAGATGAACAGTTAAAGATAGAGTTTGAGAAAATTCTCAAAAGATTGAATCAAGATGGCATATCCTTATGCAAGGTTGAAAAGACCTCAACCTACTTTGGAAGGGCCTGAGACTAAGAGATTGAAGTTTACTGATGCCACTGATGATATTCATGTTAATAGTGAAGCCATTGCTAAGGAGTCAAGTGTTATTGGTGAAGAGATCCCAAGTACTCATGACATTGCTAAGGACTCAACAACAGTGGATACACGCATGATGACACCATTGGAAACACCAGCTGAAACACCTTTTCCTGATGCAGAGACTCAGAGTATTCCTCCTGAAGATACTCTAAGGAATCCTTCTAATATTCCTAAGCATGTTTCTGCTGCAGATGTTCCACCTGTTCCCACTGATGTAGATACATCTGTTCCCACTAATTCAGACAAGCCCATTCCTACTGATGAACCTCAGAACACTTCTGATGATGATGTTCCCATTACTGCTGATCCATCACCAACCCCACAGCCTGTTTCCACTGCTAAGGAAGTTGCTGATTCTCCTGATGGTACACCAGTGATCCCTACTCCTGATGTTACTGGGTCTAATGCTTCTTCTCCTTATTCTACTCCTAGAAGAAGACAAAAGAGTCTTGCTAAGAAAAGGAGTTCTAGGGGTTTTGATTTGCAGGCTCCTGACAGTTCTTTCATCAAGGTTGCTGATGCTGATGATTTTGATGAAGAACCTGTTTTGTGGTCACCTTTAGATAGATGGGAATTGACACCATCTATGGGTGGTGTGGTGAATACTATTTATAGAAGGGATGGGACACTGAAGCATTTCACTTTCCTGACTGAGATTCTAAGTATGGTAGATAGACAGGATTTGTTGAAGTTGTATGGTCAGGTGACTGAGTATTTTCAGACTCATACAGCTACTGGTTCTGGTCTTGTACTCTTGGGGGATCTATATGTCTTATTTGATTCTATCTATCAGGATGGGAAAGGCTTTAGGATATGGACTGGACAGGATGCTTGGAAGATTTGGAATTGGAGATTCTTCCCTTTGTCTAATGTTCATGTGGTGCAAACTGGGTCAGGTATCTATGCTTACATGTTTTCAGATCTGCAATACCCTTTGTGTGTGAGTGTGATGACTCTGATGCTGAAACTCAAGCTGGTGCTTCCTTCTGAACCTGTTGGGAATGATATGGTGCTTGCAGAGCAGTTGGTTAAGCTTATTAAGGACAAAATTATTGCTGCCAATGTTGTTGCTACTTCTTGAGTTTGGTAAATTGTTGTTATATGTTATTTCTTTCTTTTATTTTCTAGTTGTTAATTAAAAAAAAAAAAAAAAAAAAAAAAAACCTTATGTATATCTTGTTTATGTACTAACTTTTATGTTTGAGGATTAGGTTGTGTAGTTTTGTATTATCCCTTTTATGGTACTTAACTCACCATGTCTTAGATGACAAAGAGTTAACTTACCATGGGGGTACGGCTCTGGTGGGCGTCCTCAAATCCGTTGATAGTTGCTGATTTACTAAAAATCAGAGGGTTCTCAATGTACCCTGGTCTCACACACCAAACATTGGCTACTCCATGAGCAAACGGCTCTGGTAAAGAGATATCAAATCCGTTGGATGGTTGACAATTTGCCAATAAATTGTATGGTGCCCAACTCACCATGTCCTCATAGATGAAGAGTTGGCTAGCCCACAAGTTCATGACTTGTGGTAAAGGCAGTGGAATACCATGGCTAGTCATGAGTTAACGGCTTTAGGTAAAGATAACTCAAATCCGTTGATGGCTGTGATGGTTTGCCAAAAACCATTAGGGTCCTCCAGCACACCATTGATTCACGTTCTAAGTGTTGGGCTGGTAATTAGTTCACCAGGGTGATGTCATGATTCCACCAAAGAACTAGCTAGCCCAAAAGTGAGTAGCTACTTGGTAAAGGCTTATCAAATCTACTCGAGGAGCTGTTGCTGCTGGATTCAGATGCTGCTGATATAGGAGTTGCTACTGGATCTTTGGACTTCATTGTTGCTGGTGGTTTCAGTCTTTGTTGCTGCTGGTTATTCTCCATGCTCAAGTATTCAATCCTCGTGCTGTGAAAAGATCTATATGGAAACTTGAAGTTAACCAAGTCAAATTCAAGTTTAGGGGAGGATTGTTAGGAATTATTGTAATAGTATAGAGCGGTTCCTACTGATAAGGTTCCTGCTGATAGTATTAGTGTTTCTGCTGATAGTGCAGCGTCTGCGGATAGTGCAGTTCCTGCTGATAGTAGTATTTATGCGGATATTCTTTGTAATTAGTTAGGATATGCATGAGTTATATTAGGAAGAGATAATGCATATCTTTTACGCGTTTTGTAAACAGCTGTATTAGGGTTTCTTATAGTATAAAAGAAACCTGCGGCTATGAGTCATGTACGCTTTTGAAAAACATTCTTAGTGAATTAATATAGATCCATAGAGGATCAAAAGTTTAGTTGTTATTGTCTTCTTTAACTCTTGTGTTCATATTCCGCGTGAGCATAAGTTTATTAGAGATTCTCTATAGTTTGCTTGTGATTACACAGGTATTCTATCTGTTTATTAAAGGCTCAAAAGATCTATCTAGGACTGCTCCAACAGAAAACGTAAAAAAGCAAATGCAAAACGTAAAAAATGGACGAAAACGTAAAAGAACGAACGGAAACGTAAAAAAACGGACGAAACCGTAAAAAAACAAACGAAAACGTAAAAAATAAACGAAAACTTTAAAAAATGGACGAAAACGTAAAAAAAAAAAGGACTAACGGTGCAAATACAGTTAACCCAGAGGACTAAAGGTGTAAATTTTTTTTATCTCGTTAGGAGATAACGGAGAAATAATTTGCGCCATTTGTCCTTATTTAAACGAAGGAATGTATATAGGTTAACTTTTACTAACGGAGTGATGTATCTGTTGAAACTTTTGCGAGAAAGATCTATAGTGCGAATCGGGGTAAACCACAAGGATGTATTTTGGAGTTTACTCTAAAATTTAAAATCCTCTACATTTCGATATCGATTTCGACTAATTTTGAATTTTCCGGCGGTTACTAAATAATTAATAAGCCAAATATGTAATTTGAATCAGGTAAAATCGTGAGTGTTTACCATATATTCCGACAACGGTTCATTTCCAATAACAACTGTGTATTTCGAATGCCACGTGGTGGCAAGCATGTCTAGAATTTTAAGAACTTTTGATTCCTTTGAATGTTGGATAAAATCTTCAATACACCTCAATGTTTAGCGAAATTGATCAAAGAGTTCACAAGAAAAGTCAACACCCTCAAGATCACAAGATAATCGACAAAAGTAAAAACAATATTCACACAAATATACCCTCGAACCCGATTATTATACCAATAAAAGAAGGAGTCAAGGTCAAAAAACATACCAAATTTCTTTTTTCTCCAACTAACTTCCGCCTAAAATCCTCCATTAAAAAACCCTCAAATTCCTTCATTTTCACTCTAATTAATTCACAAATCAAAATTCTAATCCAAAATCTACTCGTGATTGAATTTCCAATCATTCTACCTGTTTAAAATTTTGTTTTTGAAGTTTTTTTTAGCATTTTCTTTTTAGAATTTTGCCCAATTTCAATAACAGTGCTTCGTATAATCTTAGAATGTCGGCGAAAAAGAGATCGTCCAAGAGCAAAACCAAAATTCCTGGTAAATTTGTTGATTCGGTTTGTGATTTTAATAATAAGAAGCAGCAATAAGAATGTAGAGAGTAATGAGAATTCTGTGGAGAATAGCAAAGTAGATGGGAGTATTGATGCAATTGGGGCTGAGGAAATTAGGGTTTTGGAAAACAAGGGTATAAGGAAGGAGTTGAGGATGGTACAATGGGGGGAGATGAGTTTGTTGATGCTGAGAAGAGTTGTGATGAAGAATTAACTGGTAGTGAATGGAATGAGATTAGTGATGACAAACAGGATGATGAGCCTAATGCTGATAATGTAAGTGTTATCATTTTGAACGACATTATCATCTACCTAAGATGATTGAAAGGCGAGTTCTAACAAACCTTTTGAACGACAATATCATCTACCTAAGATGATTGGCGCAAAAGATAGTTTGTTAATAAGACATACTCTAAATGAGGTAGATATATGTCATAACAAGTCATGTCATAATATAGACTCGAAGTTATACAAAAAAATGAGAATAAGAATGATACGCACCTAGATGCGAATGGAAATGATTCCATAACAATGGTCAAGTTCTACACAAGGGCGATGGTCACGCCTCAAGCAACCTATAGTCTAGCTTTCAAATGATAAATATACTAACTAGCATATGAGGTACGACACTAACTTCAATGCTACCAAAACACGGTGATTCAACGATCAGCTAACAAGATATCCACATAAACGACAAATAAAAAAAGGAACAAAAATAAAATCATTAATAATTTCATAACAAGGCTAGCACAAAATTAATTAACCGATCATACTGTAAATTACACAAACAATATTGAATAAATATTGATTGGATTAAGCATAATGTATGATACAAATTACTTGATGTAGAGCAAATAATTATGATGATTGCAAGTGAATTCTCCTTTGAAAAGTGGTTGATTGCTGCTAGAAAATACTCTGAGATGGTGCCCTAGTCATTCCCTTTTGAAAAGGTAGAAAAGAGATAATGAAAAGAGCTGAATTAAGGCTCTATTTATAGGGCTCGACAAGGTTACGGCGTAACCTAAAGTACGAACTTACGTCGTGAACTCTTGTACTTATTTTTCTCAATTTCTATTGAGTAACTAAGTTAAGTTACTTAAACCGTAAGTCAGTCCTGAAAGTGATATGATTGGTTACTTGAAAAAATATCGACATATACGGATTTACCCCTGAAGTAGCGCCTAGTTTTCACTTGAGGTCCTTGTACATAATAAGTGTAAAACTTAGTATGAATAGTACGGTTTTAACCCGTCATCTTTCTTGACTTAATTTTATGTAGTCCTTGTGGCATAATAAACTTCATATGAATATCCATCTTTAGTCCATGATCTTTCTTGTTATTTTTATAACAAGTCCTTGTGATAATTTAAGCTTCATATGATTTTCCCACTTTTAGTCCTCCCTCGTACTTTTTATTTTTACTTTCAGTCCCTGGGCTTTAACTTCATGGCTACCAAGTTTAATAATTACAGCGTAAGTCTATCGAGCCACTTACGCCGTTAGTCTTTGTAAGCTATATCTTCCACAAAGTATACCAATATTACGGCGTAACTAAATGGATAAGTTACGCCATAGAACTCTCGTTAACATTTTCTTCCAATATTGCATCATAACCTCGATAACACAGTTACGCCGTAAGTAGCTTTTAAACTTTAAAAATTCATTGGTCATCATTATGTGTTACGGCGTAAGTTAATCGTGCCCCTTACGCTGTAAGTTTCTTCAGAATATGTTTTGTCTATTTTTGCCTTTTCTCAAATCTTTTTCGTTCCAGTACCTCGATTAATCCTTGAATGTAAATATAAATGAATTAAGTACTAGATTAATATAAAAATAATATAAATGAGGAAATAAAAATGGGAATTTGATATAGAAATATTCTGATTATTTGATGTTATCATAAAACAAGCAATGTTTGATATTGATGATGGAAAGGCTCCTGGCCCAGATGGTTTCACCTCTTGCTTTTTTTAAAGCTTGGTCTGCTGTGGGAATGGAAGTATGTGTTGCTGTCAGGGAATTTTTTCAAACTGGAAAACTACTAAAAGAAATCAATGCTACTACCATATCACTTATTCCATAGATTCATACACCAAACAAGGTATCTGACTTCAGAACAATTGCATGTTGCAATGTCTTATACAAGTGCATCAACAAGGTTCTCATAAATAGGATCAAGAGTGGATTGGAGAATGTAGTAAGCAATAATCATAGTGCTTTTATCCCTGGAAAGAATATTCAAGATATATTCTTAACTCATGAGTTATTAAAATGATACAACAGGAAAAGTGGTCGTAAAAGATCTGCCTTAAAGATTGACTTGAAAAAGGCTTATAATACTTTAAGTTGGTCCTTTCTTGGTTCTATTCTCAAAAAATTTAGATTTCATGAGGAAATGGTGAGCTGAATTATGACATGTATTAGCTCCTCTGCTTTCTCAATATGTGTTAATGGTCAATCTTATGATTACTTTAAAGGATCTAGGGGATTAAGACAGAGATCCAATCCCTATTTGTTCACCCTTGTTATGAAAATGCTCACATTGATCATGAACAAGAATATCAAGGCTAATAAGAATTTCAGATACCATACAAGATGCAAAGAGATTGAAATGACTCAGTTGTGCTTCGCAGATGACCTAATGGTGTTTTGCCATGGTGAAAAGCAGTCTATCACTACTGTAAAGAACTCTATCACAGAATTCAGTAACTACTTTGGTTTACTCCCTAACTTGAAAAAGAGTACAGTCTTCTTTGGCAGTATTAATGAAAATTTAAGGAAAGAACTTCTGAAAATTGTCCCTTTCACTGTGGGAAAACTTCCTATGAAGTATCTAGGAGTTCCTCTGCTTGCAAAATGTTTGTGGATTAATGATTGCAGATAGTTAATTGACAAGTTGAAAGCAAAGATTGGAGATTGGAAGAATAGATTCTTATCATATGCAGGGAGGGTGCAACTTATCTTTTCAATATTGACCTCTATGCATGATTATTGGGCATAAGTTTATCTTCTTCCAAAGACTATTGTAAAAGAAATTGATAAAGTAATAAAAACCTTTTTGTGGAGTCATGGAGGAAATTCCAGTGGCAGAGCAAAGATTGCTTGGAAGGTAGTTTGTAGACCTAAAGATCAAGGTGGGCATGGAATAAAACCTTTAACGGAATGGAATGAAGTGCTTCTCATGAAGCAAATTTGGAAATTTTTTGATCAAAAGCATAACTTATGGGTACAATAGGTGAACAGGGTCAAGCTAAAAGGAAGGAGTATTTGGGAGTTAGGGTTAATGATGGTGATAGTTGGGGATGGAAGAAACTAATGGAGTTGGGGGATAAAATAATACCACATATAATTCACATTATTGGCAATGGTTGCAGAACCTCAATTTGGTTTGATAAATATAATCAAATAGGTCCTTTATCAAATTTCATTATAAAAAGGGACATTTATGCTGCAAGACTTAAAGACAGTGATAAGGTAGCTGATCTCATTGAAGATGGTAGATGGAAAATGGCCTAATGAGTGGTATGAGAAATTCCCAACGCTGAAAGCATCTAAAGTTCCTGCCTTAAAAAATAGTCCTAACAAGGCTATTTGGATAAACAAAAAGGGTAAGTAGACCAAATTCACTATAAAGGAAGTGCATAAAATATATGTGAGACGCGTCGTCATCGCGACTCTATGATAAGTCCACATGCATGCCATGAAGTGAATGTCTTAGATACCGAGATAAAACATGCTAAAAGTGTCAACACAATGGTTGAGTGAGTTCATAGAGTTTGGTTGAATTGTAAAGCCTTTAAAGAATGTTCATGCAAAGAAAGGAAAAGTTTTGGTCATATAGAATAGTCCACAAAGCAAAGGCATTGCAAATCCACTCGGCCCAAGTTCGCCCATACAAAACTTGCAACCTGTGTGTTCACAACCCAACGCCAAAAGTAGTATGTCTAGAAGTCAAATGCACGTTATCATAATTGTTCACAAAGCAAAGGCATTGTGAATCCACTCGCCCAAGTTCGCCCATACAAAACTTGCAACTGTGTGTTCACAACCCATCGCACAAAATATAGTGTGTCTAATAGTCGAGTATAAGTTACCATAATAATTCACAATATTGCACCACGATATAATAATGTATGCGTGCAAAGCCCCTAGAATAAATAATATGCGTCCGTAACATAGTGGACGAGAGGTTGGCCGACCTCTAATAGCGCTATCCATACTACCTACTAATAGGAGACTAACAATGCGAATGTACGAACGGTACATCATACAACTATTATATACAATTAAGAACACTCCGAACATGGGAGAATTTGCACCGCCCGAGCAGGGAGACTTTAGATCGAGAACACTCAGTAACATAGTGAGACGCCCGCCGGACCGGGAGGCTTTAGATCGAGAACACTCCGTAACATAGTGAGACGCCCGCCCGGACCGGGAGGCTTTATAGTGATGCTCGAACATGGGAGACTTTATAGTGATGCTCGAACATGGGAGACTTTATAGTGATGCTCCGAACATGGGAGACTTTATAGTGATGCTCCGAACAGGGGAGACTTTAGGTCAAGGTCATAACACGTCCGGTTTAATAAGTTCAAACAAGTCATAAGTTTGTATTTAAGTTCAAGAGTTCCGTTCAAAAGTTCGTAATTAAGTTCAAAGATTTAAGTCGAGTTCAAAAGTTCAAAAGAGTCAAAGAGCTCAAAACATGTCAAAAGGTTCAAGATAGTCGAAGCGGTCAAAATCACGTCAACAAGTTTAAAATATATCAAAAGGGTTCTTTACAAGTTAAAAGAGTTCGACTATATGTAAAAAATTCAAATCAAGTCCAAAGTGTTCACTTATATGTTAATGGGTCCGAATCAATTCAAAAGAGCTCAAATATACATGTCGAAGGGTTCAAAATCAAGGAAAGTGTTTCAACTAATAGCGTTCATAACATAGTGATCAATTTAGTTCGGGCATAATCTACTTACGCGCATATAGAGTGAAACAAAAGATATTTAAGTTCATATAAGTGTAAAGTAAAAGCAAGTAGTTGAGCATGTATCTCCCCCAAAGAGTTTATAAAATAATTTAAACGAGTAAAAGTGGGGCTACGAACTCACCTGATGCAATGATTATGATGACAAAAGTAGATACACTGAAATGAGGTGCGATCTTTATCCGCAACCTAATATGAATGATGTGTTCTAATGTAAGTCATGAAACAATGTCGTGCATGCAAACTCACATGATATCCATACCACTTGTACATTTGAAAATAATGTTTATCGTCGAAATATATGTTTATGACATCTCGTCATATTATAAAATACTTTACAAGTATTTACGTTGAAACAACCTCCTACAATAGTCGTTTAGTGATTTATCAAGAATTTATAGCTTTTCGTCGCAAAATAATATACTTTGATAATTTGTGAAAGTGACTAAACGGCCTTGAAATGCTAGTCGTAAAATGGTGCACATCGAGTGTTAGGAAACAAACTCAACAGTTTTGGGAAGCTTGTATCATTATCTCAAAGTTTTAGCATTTAAGTTTTCATCCTAGAGGTCTCGATCATGGAGAAAAATATAGGTAAAGTATGGTACTTGTGTCCAAATTATTGTTTAAGGTAACTTTCGGCAAAGTTTGAGTGTCCATATTTTATTCGTTACAACTCCGTTTGACGAACGGTTGGACATTTTGGAAAATAGGCTAGGCGAACTTACTTTTACTAAAAGACATCATTTTATAAAAAAAAATACTCCATCGATGTTAAAAACGACCCTCAACATGGTCATTCGCGGCCGATATGTTTGTCTATTAGAAAATATATTAGTTATGCTTATATAAAATAGTTACGGCAACTTGTTTAAAATGTGAATAACTTAGTCGTTATAAGTCTGTTTTCTACGTTCTTTATATCCACGGTTTCAGTATTAACATATACTAATATATTTTGATAAATCGACTCATTTAATAATGCTTAAGACTCATTTTGACCCTTACAAAATCTGGACAGCATGTCGTTTTCCGGAAAAATATAGTTTTCGTCGTTAAACTTGAAAATAACATAACTTCTTCGTTATAACTCCGTTTTAACCCGTTCAAGTGGCCACGGTTTCGTTTTAAAGTATATTTTCTGAATATCTCGCCCAAATATTTTATCAACTGTCGAAATTTCCAGAATTCGAAAATAAGATCAGACCTCTAAGTAAAGTTGTCGAAATGAGTTTTTCTCGCGCAAAACCTATTCTAACCAATTCAAAACAACTCCGAAGTTATTCTAATCCTACCATACACCTTCTTAGGGTGTCATGGGTTCCTAGGCATCACCAAAGGTGATATGTTTCAAGGAGTAATTATAGGATGACGAATATATACTTATAACTCTTAAAAACATTAAAAAGTGGTATAGACATCAATATGACTTGCATGTTTTTATCAAGTATGATGAAATGAACATAAAATAAATATGAAAGATGAACATGAACATGAGATGCTTACTAGTAACTTGATGAGGTGAAATGAACAAGGTTAATCCTAACACCCTAGGTTTTTATTTCAAAACCTAAACTAAGAGTGTAACTAGAGTGTAATAAACTTGACTTGAAATTTTTTGGTGATCTCCTCTTTGATTTCTATGGTGGCCGGTTCAATGGGGAGAAGAGGAAGAAAGGATTTTTATTTTACACCTTGGCTAATTTTGTTGTATGTGTTGTATACTTGAGTATAATACAATATAAGTAAGATATTTAGTTCAAAATGGTGTGACTCATCTAGTGAATGTCGACCAACTAAAAAAAATAAAAGAGTTTGCATTTAGTGACAATTAAGTGTATTAATGTAGAGTAAATGTGTAGTTAAATTAAGAATTATTAATAACTTGTATATATATATTTAAGCATTTAGGGTAGCGTTAACTAATAATAAATTTTAACGGGTCAAAATAAAATATATTGAAGTCATAAAAATTATAAAAATACACTTCTTGCAAAATTTGAGTGAAATATTAATTATCGTGAAGTATTTACGAAAACCGTCGTAATTATATAAATATAACAATTTATATACAAATAAATTTAAAACACCGGGTAAACTCATAATATTATTTTTATAATCTTAATATGAGTATAAAAATATATCGGGATAATTTTTGTAAGTGTCGGATCAATTGTTCAAAATAAATGATCGTACGATAGCGTTTATTTAATAAACATTATACGTTTAATGAAACATAAATTTGAAAAATGACTGAAAATTGAGAATTGTGACATTCTTCCCATGTCAGAGGAATCACGTCCTCGTGATTCAATTAATGATAACTATAGTCCGATCCTCGACAAGGGTTCTAAAAATTCATGCTCGTGTATGGTCTAAATGGTTATGTCAATGTTCATGCATATGGTTTCCTCGTCCAACTAGGTACGTTCTCGTGCTATCGTGACTATATCCCATTCTAAAGACATGCTCTCTTATGGTTAGGTTTGATGAAGCAAGCTTTCCCATTCCCGAGCAAAACCCTCAGAAGATTTTTAGGTAACCGATTTTTACTTAATCTCACAACTCATCAAACAAGAACTGTCATGAGATTAGGCTAAATCGGTTTGAGCAACAACTTGTTTCTAGATTTGACAGTTCTTGTTTGATGAGTTGCAAAGATCAAGCTAGAAACAAGTTGTTACCTAAACCGATTTAGCCTAATCGTATGACGCTTCTTGTTTGATGAGTTGTGGATTAAGTAAAAATCGTTACCTAAAATCTTTGAGGGTTTTGCTCGGAATGGGAAAGCTTGCCTCATCAAACCTAACCATAAGAGAGCATGTCTTTAGAATGGGATATAGTCACGATATATGCATGAGCATTGACATGATCATTTAGACTATACACGAACATGAATTTTAGAACCCTTGTCGAGGATCGACTATAGTTATTATTAATTGAATCACGAGGACGTGATTCCTCCGACATGGGAAGAATGTCACAATTCTCAATTTCCGTCATTTTTCAAATTTTACTATTCATTCCGGAGAAAATTTATATTTCATTAACGTATATTTTCTTATTAAATAAACGCTATCGACGATCATTTATTTTGAACATTTGATTCAATACTTCAAATATTATCCCGATATATTTTTATACTCATATTAAGATTATAAAAATAATATTATTAGTTTACCCGGTGTTTTAAATTGATTTTGTATATAAATTGTTACATTTATATAATTACGACGGTTTTTGTAAATATTACACGATAATTATTATTTCACTCAAATTTTGCAAGAAATGTATTTTTATAATTTTTATGACTTCAATGTATTTTATTTTGATCCGTTAAAATTTATTTTTAGTTAACGCTACCCTAAATGCTTAAATATATATACAAGTTACTAATAATTCTTAACTTAACTACACATTTACTTATACATGCAAGTATTTAACCATTACCAAACTACTTAGTCTTTTTTTTTAGTATGCATGTCGACCCACAAGGGTGACTCACACCCTTTGATACTAAATATCTTGTACTCAAATTTCACATATATTATTATAAGACAATTACCTACACATACTTCTCATATCTTCAAAGTGTAAAACAAAATATCCTCTCTTGTCTTCTCACCATAGGACCGGCCATCATAGAAGACCAAGAAGGAATTCATAAAAAAATTTCAAGTCAAGTTCATATCACTCTAGGTACACTCTTAAGTAAGGTTTTGAAATAAAAACCTAGGGTGTTAGGATTAACCGTTGTTCATTTAACCTCATCAATTTACTTGTAAGCATTTCATGTTCATCTTCATCTTTCATATTCACATTATGTTCATTTCATCATATTTGAGAAAAACATGCAAGTCATATTGATGTCTATACCACTTTTTATTGTTTTTAAGTGTTATAAATATATATTCATCATCCTATAATTACTCCTTGAAACATATCACTTTTGGTGATGTCTAGGAACCCATGACACCCTAAGAAGGTGTATGGTAGGATTAGAATAGCTTTGCGTTGGTTTGAATTGGTTAGAATAGATTTTTGCGAGAAAACTCATTTCGACAACTTTAGTTAAAGGTCTGATCTTATTTTTAAATTCGGAATTCTCGACGAGAGGTAAAAATTTTGGACTAGATATTTAGAAAATATACTTTAAAATGAAAACGTGGCGCTTGAACGGGTTAAAGGAGTTATAACGAAGAAGATATGATATTTTCAAGTTAGACGACGAAAACTATAAAAATCGAAATTTCAAAGATGTTACTTCCACTTTTACGAGTCAAAATGAGGCTTAGGCGTTATGAAATGTGTCGACTTATCAAAATATATTAGTATACTTTAATCTGGGTTAAGGATATAGAATACCTAGAAAACGGACTCGTGAATGATTAAATTACACGCGTTAAACAAAGTTGCGTAACTATATTATATAAGCAAAATTAATATATTTCTATTAGACAAACATTACGCCACGAAGGACCATGTTGAGGGTCGTTTTAACATGGATGTAATACTTTTACAAAATTATGTCTTCTAGTAAAAGTAAGTTCGCCTAGCCTATTTTCCAAAATGTCCGACCGTTCGTCGTCAGCGGAGTTGTAATGAATAAAATACGGTCACTTAAACTTTGTAGAAAACCACCCTTAAACAATATTTTGGACACAAGTACCATACTTTACCTATATTTTCTCCATGATCGAGACCTCTAGGATGAAAACTTAAATGCTAAAACTTTGAGATAATGATACAAGCTTCCCAAACCGTTGAATTTGTTTCCTAACACTCGATGTGCACCATTTTACGACTAGCTTTTCGAACACTTTCATGAAAATGTCAAATGACATTATTTTACGTAAAAGCTATAATTTCATAATAAATCACTAAAAGACTATCGAGGATATCGCTTCAACGTAAATACTTGTAAAGTAATTTATAAATTGTCAAGACGTTATAAGATTATTTTTTTCGACGATAAACTTTATATTTCAAAAGTGTACAAGTGGTATGGATATCATATGAGTTTGCATGCACGACATTGTTTCATGACTTATATTAGAGCATATCATTCATAATAGGTCGCGGTTTGACTGTTGCGTCTCATTTCTGTGCATCCACTTTGTCATCATAACTATTGCAACATGTGAGTTCGTAGCCCCACTTCTACTCGTTTAATTGTTTTATAAACTCTTCGGGGAGATACATGCTCAACTACTTGCTTTTACTTTACACTTATATGAACTTAAATATCCTTTGTTTCACTCTATGTGTGCGTAAGTAGATTATGCCCGAACTAAATTGATCACTATGTTATGAACGCTATTAGTTGAAACACTTTCCTTGATTTTGAACCCTTCGACATGTATAATTGAGCTCTTTAAATTGATTTGGACCCTTTAACATATAAGTGAAGACTTTGGACTTGATTTGAACTTTTGACATATAGTTGAACTCTTTAACTTGTAAAGGACCCTTTGATATATTTTAAACTTGTTTGACGTGATTTTGAACGCTCGACTATCTTGAACCTTTGATATTATCCTAGCTCTTTGGTGTTTTGAACTTTTGAACTCGACTTAAATCTTTGAACTTAATTACGAACTTTGAACGGAACTCTTGAACTTAAATACAAACTTATGACTTGTTTGAACTTATTGAACCGTGACGTGTTATGACCTTGACCTAAAGTCTCCCATATTCGAGCATCACTATAAAGTCTCGCCTTATTGGTGGGCGTTCTCAATAATTCTCGCCTTATTGGTGGAGTGTGCAAAGTCTCGCCTTATTGGTGGAGCGTTCTCATAATTCGCCTTATTGGTGGAGTGTGCAAAGTCTCGCCTTATTGGTGGAGCGTTCTCAATAATTCTCGCCTTATTGGTGGAGTGTGCAAAGTCTCGCCATATCGGTGGAGCGTTCTAAAGTCTCGCCTTATTGGTGGAGCGTTCTCAATAATTCTCGCCTAGGTGGTCGAGTGACAAAGGAGTCTCCCTTGTTGGAGCAGTGCAAAGTCTCCCATGTTCGGAGCATCCCTGAATTATTATATACGTGGTGTTATATTGTGAACTATTATGACATCGTACACTTAACTATTAGACATTTATATTTTGTGCAATGGGTTGTGAACACACAGGTTGCAAGTTTTGTATGGGCGGTTGCAAGACTATTCTAATTTTTGTATGGGCTCTTTAAAAGCTTTACTTGAACTTGAAAGTCTTGAAGATATCAAAGTCTTGAAGATATGAAAATCTTGTAAGTGGATTTACAATGTCTTTTCTTGCAAGATGAAGTTCTTGCTAGAACAAAAGTGAACTATTATGATAACTTGTGCATCAATTGTTGAATTTTAGACTCCTAGACACTATATTTTGTGCAATGCATAATAAGGTTGTGAACACACTTGATAAAGATTGCTCGGTGTTTCTTTGTTAATAACTTAGGTTGCAAGTTTTGTATGAATATGATCTCGGTGCGACCATGCTTTATGGAATGTAATTGTGAATGGGAATGAAGTTGTTCCGAACCGTTCACTCGCCATTCGAATCTTCTCAAGTTTCATGATGCTAAAGATGCTAAGCGACTCGGGGCGCTCTCAAGACCAGATTTGGAGGAATGAAGCCTCTAAGAAGATGGATTTGCATATGATAGGTTTCGAATCTCCTCAACATGTTGGAGTTATACAAGGCCTCAGTTGAGGATGCTAATTTGAAGTGGACTATTCTAATTGACCAAGGAAAACTTTGATCTCTTTGTTGCATGAGTGGAACGCTCTTTAAAAGCTTTACTTGTTAAACAAACTCTATGAACTCACTCAACCATTGTGTTGACATGGAGTGAAGAGTTTGATGATGAACCGGTGACTTCTTGTATGGTAGCGATGGAAGATACTGATTTTGACCGAGCACCGCTTTTGATGAAGAAGTTCTTCTTGCTATGGTGGCTACTTCACCAACTCGAGTCTCCTATGTTTTATCTCATGAAATTCTTTGAAATTGAGAAATTAACTAAGGAAAGAGATGATTTGGTAGCTAAGTATCTAAGGAAAACCAACCTAGTGATCGGGATGATGGTGTTTTGAGGACATCTAGTGATGATGAGCTCATTAACTACGATAAGTGAACCACCTCCGAATATAAGAAAGACAATGGTTATCATCTTGTTCCTCATCCCATTAGTCACCATCCCTCTAGGCACGATGTTTCGCGTTATGGTGTAGATAGTCATGCAGCGATTCATACGCAAAACCTTTTCAAAGCAGATCTTGCTAAACCTTTTGGGATAATTTTGCTCAAAACAAATTTTATCAGGTCATCAAGAAGGGACTTATCATAGGCAGGCAACCAAGAAGAGGAGCTTAAAGATCATTTTATTGTTGATAGTGGTTGTTCAGTGAGCATGACAGAAACAAGGCGTTTACACGGTTTGAAGGCATATTAGTTAGTAAGCTATGTTTAGGGGAGGACTATAAGGTGTTAGGTATATGCTTTGTTACCGTTATTGTGCAACAAGCCAAAATTTACACATTCATGGCTAGGCGAAGTGATTTGTCTAATATACCTCGTGAAGGTTTGACTTTGGATAACTATGCTTTAACAAGGGAGCTCGCTAGGTTAAACAAGGCATTGGCGTCAAGCTAAAGCGCTTAAGAAATTGAAGCGTAACTATTTCTGGTTGAAGAATTTTATTAAACCCTATATTCAAGGTTTCAACTTATGGGTTAAGGAGGAAAACAAACGTCGTAAAGCACTTCGTAAGGAATTGAAATGAAAGAAGGTTCCTAAATCATCTTTTGTCAACTTGGGGAGGAATTTAGAAAAGGATAATTTGAAAGAAGATGTTATGAAGAAGAAAGAATCTGAAGAAGATATTACAAAGAAGAAAGAATCTATAAGTATTGCAGAAAAGATTATTTCAGAGGAACAAGAAGAAGAAGTGCAAGTTCAAGGTATTGATGATCAAGTCTTGAACATCAAAGTACTAATTTTCATGATACATCAAGGCGAGTGTCTTGTTCTTGAACTCATCGATTAAATGAATTTTAGAAAAACCTTTTGCTAAGTAATAAATATTTTGAAATAAAGGTTGAATAAATGGTTTTGTGATGATAACATCAATAGGTTATCAATCCACCATGGTTACAAAAGGATTGACTAATCCATGAGCAAACGGCTCTCGTAAAGATATATCAAATCCGTTTTTAGTTGACAACTTGCTAATAAGTTGGATGGTCATCAACTCACCATATCGTAATGTGAAGAGTTGGCTAGCCCACAAGAAAATGGCTTGTGGTAAAGGCATGGAAAAACCATTATTGGTAATTAGTTCACCATTAGATAAAAGAACTAACTAGTCGAGAAGGTACATCTTTTGGTAAAGACAAAACAAATCATTGATAGTCGGTGGTTTGCTAAAAATCATATGGTTATCAATGTACCATGGTCTTACACACCAAAACATTTGGCTACTCCGGAGATAATGGCTTTGGTAAAGAGTTCTAAATCCATTAAATTTTCAATGATTCACTTAGATGTGATGAGAATAGTATGCAACTTAAACTGAATTATTGTACAAATTGTCATATGTTCTTTGTGTTCTTTGAAAAGATGGAGATTGCTAGATCTCGATGTGAAGAGAACAATTCTAAGAGATACTTTGACAAGCACGGATATTACGAGATACAATCTAAAGATTAAGAAACAATCCATTTTAAAGATGAAGTGTTAAAGATATATTCATAAAGGAACTTGAAGTCAAGCAAGTAGAATTCAAGTTAGGGGAGGATTGTTGGGATATGAAAGTCTTGAAGATATCAAATCTTGAAGATATGAAAATCTTGTCGCAAAGAACTGGAAGAAGTCAAATAGTCAAAATCTTGCTAAAGATGCAGTCAAAATCGCAAGATGAAG
Source organism: Chrysanthemum lavandulifolium (assembly GCA_022545495.1). Taxonomy (NCBI): domain Eukaryota; kingdom Viridiplantae; phylum Streptophyta; class Magnoliopsida; order Asterales; family Asteraceae; genus Chrysanthemum; species Chrysanthemum lavandulifolium. The sequence continues at coordinate 207,433,675 of CM040243.1, read as the reverse complement.
TCAAAGTCTTGCTAGAACAAAAGAAGCTGTTATATTCGTTTATGGAAAGTATTGTATTCCATGTTTAGATTACTTGTCGTACAAGGTTATCAATTGTAAACCGACTAGGATATCCTTGAGCCTATAAAAGGACTCCTAGATTGGCATTAGATGTACGATTTCGGAAAAAGAGTTTTAGAGTTTACGAATTAGTGTTTTAGAGAAAAGTTCGATTATCTTAGAGTTGTATTAGAGTATCGCATAATAAGCGATTTAGAGTTTATAATAAAGTTATTCTTCTTAGCTTTGTTAAGTAAATTTCAGTACTTGATAAAGATTGCTCGGTGTTTCTTTGTTAATAACTTAGGATTTATCCGAGGTTATTAAACCTTAACAAGCTAGTTAAGTTAGTTTGATTAAAGTATATCGATCCAACACTATATGAACTCACTCAACCATTGTGTTGACACTTTTAGCATGTTTTATCTCAGGTATCTAAGGCATTCACTTCATGGCATGCATGTGGACTTATCATAGAGTCGCGGTGTCGACGCGTCTCACCTATATTTTATGCACTTAACTATCGTTTGATTGTAACAAACTCGTTTTGATATATTGGAAATCTTTTGGGACATAATGTTTGTAAAATCTGATTATTTTAATGAATCAAACGATATTTTCAAAAATGACACTTTAGGTCATTCGATATAACTGTAACTTTGATGCTATGACAGTCCTCCCCAAGGTATTCCATTCCGCTGTAAAACAGGTAATTTGGGGGTGTTTGATGGACATAAGAGTGAATCATTCCAGAATCACTTGGTACAATGAAATTTGGTTTTCTCAATGCATCCCAAGGCATACATTCATATGTGGTTGTCACTGCATAACAAATTGCAGACTCATGATCTGATGGTTAAATGGAATACTGGGTTGAATTTATCCTATAAACTATGTGATCAGTGCAGTGATTCAGTGCATCATCTATTCTTTCAGTGTCATTTCTCAACGAAAATATGGAACTTAATAAAAGGGATGATATATTTTGCTCAGAAAACATGTGATTGTAATGAGATCATCAGGAAGATACATAGGATGCACTACAAGAACATTAGCAAAAGTGTGATGAGCTTGGAACTTCTGCTTATGTATACAACATTTAGATTGAAAGAAATATGAGATTGTTTCTAGATGTGAAAAGAAATAAAGATACCATGATAAAGATTGTCAAAGAATAAATCAAATGGAATCTGGTGAGTTTGAATGTAAAGAAATCACATCGAAACATACAAACTGTGGAATATTGAAGTAAATGGAATATAACAGATGGGAATATAATAACAATTGGGAGTTATAGAGATGGTAGGGATTCTGTCATGTGGATGATGCCTCTCATGGATGCCAACTTCATGATCTCTTTGTGAGGAGGCTGGATTGAGATGGTGAAGTTACCTTAATGTAGGAAATGTATTCCTTTTGAAAAAGTTATAGGGTCAATACTATGGGTGATGCCTCTCATTGATGCCATGCTATTGATTATCTGTGAGGTGGTTGCTGCAGAGATCTTTAGTATGTCTACATGAAGGAAATACAGCCCTAGTGATTGACCCTAAGTGATCATGAGGCCTGCTCTTAAGGTGTCTAAGTGTAATTCTTTCTTGGTTTGCATTTAGTCACTTTGGGGATGCAGGAAAATGTAGTGATCACATGTTGAGAATGTAAAATATAGATGATGATGCTTAGTAAATTGAATTCCTTAGTTGTATGCCTACTGAATAAGTGTGTATAGTATTAAGGATACTGAGCCTGTTCACTGTTCCTTTTAGTATGCATCTTGTAATCTTTAAGAAGTTGGTGGTAATATAATTCACATTTTGACAAAAAAAAAATAACCAATAAAGGCTTACATCGAGACAAGAATGATGAATTAAACTAGCATCTCTATCATCTCTATTTATAGAGATGAGGGGACCAATCCATGTAGAACTATTATTTTATAGTATCCTTGCTTGTCTTGCAGAGCAATCAATCGTAATTAAGTTTAACCCTAACTTTATTTAACTAAGTACAGTTAAATCCCTAAATATACACTAGTCACATTTTAACCCACTAAAATTGCTACTACTTCTAACATTGAATCACAAATTTAATTTCGAATCTACGATATATTAAGATTTGAGAGTTTCAAAAAGTACAAAGAAGTAGTAATCTTCATTCATTAGAAAATTAGCCCTAATTTTATTAATTCCAACCTTTTTTATCTCTCTCTATTTTCTTAAAGTGAGTGATTTTTTTTTTCTTAAGATAATAATTTGAGAACGAATGGAGTAATATTTTATAACCTTTAAATTCAATCTGCTCAATAATCTTTTCACCGGATGATTCCAAAATGGTTAGCACGAGGATATATACAATAAAAATGTTGGAGTGGCTTGTTGAAATTTCACTAATTGAATAATTTACTCTATGTAATGATCCAATAGTTTTGATAGTGTTAAGAAAGTGACATCCATATAAGAAAGTTCGTGCAATCGTCATTGGCGATACTTTTGTTGCTATTTGATATAAGTGGCTATTAGTTTAAAATTCCTGATGTAATATGCTCAAGAATATCCTTAATTGTCCTCCATTTTTTTTTTTTTGCGATTAAGGGCCATAAGTTCTATTACTATAAAAATGATATGATGGTTGTTGACTTGTTAATTTCTATTTCATACATATTTGGTGAGTGGCAAACACTCCCTTATGATTAACTTGATTACAGGGAATTATAGATGGATAATACATTTGCTTTAGCTTATAAGTGAAATTGTTTGATCCATATGTATATAGTTAGAAAGTGCAAAACATAAACAAAAAATCCTTGTGTAAAACATATTCTAACCCTACTCTCTCTGGTGTCGAATATAAAAGCATGTGATGTAATGAAATATTTTATATATGTACATGCATTTGAGTTGAGATGAAAGTTTAGAATATAGGAGATGAAAATTTAGAATATTTGGTGAAAGGTGTTGATTAGCAAACAAATTAAATGTCTTACGTAGTTTAAAGATACTAGTTTCGATTTAACCCTTTCAGAACGTGGAAAGTCCATGCCATTTTCACATTTTCAGATTTAAAGTAACAAAATTATGTGTCTGAGTTACGGTTTAAAATGAAATGCTTAAACAACACTAATGTGATTATTGTTAGCAAATCCATGTTTTTGTTTTAAACGCCTTAGGGCTCTAAGGGCTAAGTTTAGCAAAACCTTTTAATTTTGATAAACATAGCCTTAATGGCAATGTTTAAAAAATGAAAACATACATAAATGGTGATATATAAAGTCGATTGAGAGAAATTAAATTTAACAGTGAGCAGTTATTTTTAAAAGCAGAAGTAGTTATTGTGTGTTTGAATGCTTTAGGTATAACTTTTAGGCCGCCGTTTAACAATTTTGTAAAACAAACATGGTTGGTGCTTAGTCAGCACGTTGGATCACGTCCCGTTATCCCAATTGATTAATTTCCTAATAGTAATAGTATGTTTATGCTTAGGGCGTTGAGAATAAAAAAGTGGTTGACATGTTGCTAACTATGGAAACATCAAGTCTAACCTATTTTTCTATTTTTTTTTTCTTCCGAGTTTAAAATTGTGAGTTTATAAATAGAAATAAAGATCTTATTTTGTACGGAATAATTCTTTTTAAAACCAACAATCATCCAACAAAAAAGTCCCATCTTCGTTGTCTATATTTTTTTAAAAAGAAGTCTTACGACTTCATCATATTATTTGGCATGTTTTCAAAATGAGACATATCGACACACACAAAATGAACTAAGTCAACCCCGGCCCCTAAGTTTAACTGAATATTAGACCATTGTTTTTTTTTTTTATATATATATATTTTTTTTACTGGTAATTAGTGAAAAATAATAATAAATAAAATAAAAAAAGTCAACTGCTAATGATGGATAAGTAAGCCAAGATATAAGCACGGCTGACTTTGGCTTTCGATAAAATATTGTATAACTAAAATGTCAAACATTATTTAAAGGTCAACTGTTTCGTGTATTATAAATTTAGAGGCATTTACATCTATATCCTTGCAAAATTCCAAAATTACATCAATATCCTTACAAAAACTATAATTACTTCAATATCCTTCTAAAACTTTAAAATACACATGTATATCCAAAAACATATTTTTATCAAATTTTAATATATTTAATATTTGAAGCTTTATATGAAAAAGAAATATCATATACTTTTACCTCTTTACCCTTCTCTCTTAAGTCAAAAAACACATAATAATGAAGGGTTTTTTGTTGCTGATGAGATCCCAATTAAAACACACTCAATATTTGGGAATGTTGTAAGTTTGCGATGTACAGTTGACGATAACTATATGCATATTTGCAATCAAAACACACTCAATATCTTATTGAGCAATATGCAAGTATATGAAAAAAAGATGGAAACCAGAACTTACGGTCAACAACAACTAATGTATTTTTGTTTTGTTTAATAGTATTCCAAATGGTAAAGAAAGAGTAAACCCGGAGATTAAACATATGTGAGTAATTCACGAATTGGTTTCTTTTAATCTTATTGAGAGAGGGGTACAGAGGTAATTTAATATATTAGGTAATGTTGATAAAAAATAGTTAATATTAAATTTATAATATTATGAAAAAAATTGTGTTGTTGGATAATTTTGTGTATTTTAAAGCTTTAAAAGGATATTGATGTAATTATAAAAATTGAAAGGATATTAATGTAATTATAGATATTTCAAAGGATATACATGTAAATCTCCCATAAATTTATTACTAACAAATACGTGAGATTGCTGTTGCTGGTATAATAACAAGTGGGTGAACAACTCATCAAGAGGATACTAATTAATTTACACAAAATCTTTGTACTTAAAAAAAATAATAATGTCAACCAAATAAATATACTATATTTTATTAGCTTCCTAAAATAAACATCCATATACGTATTTGTAAGGTGAGCATATTCTTAATTTCGCCAAGAGGAGACTAAGATACATTTGTGCTTTAGAAATAAAAAAAATGTTAATTTTACGGATTGACTATAAACTTTCAAAAATTTCTAATGTTAGGTAATGACTTTCAAAAATATTATTATCACTTATCAAACTTGTTGAATGTGTTTCAATGTTATCCATATGGTCTATCTTTACAACTTGTAACCGGTTACCATTATACCAAACTTTAATAAAAGTGAGTATGCAACGAAGGGGGGAGAATAGAAAGATCGTTTCAAATTAGAGCTTATCGAAGATAGATTGGATGATGATTGGTTCAAGGGGACAGATTCCGATGATGATACTTAGAGGGAAATCTAGACTACCTTGATATAAAAGGGTACGATGGATTCACCGATATGGATGATGAAGCTTATGAACAAAGGAGATGTAAGCTCGTAGGCATACAATACAAAAGACCACCTCCTATTGTCGTGGAAACATTTGAAATCACTAGGTATCATCTAGTACCCGATGAAAAGTTCTCTAAAGTTCGGAAGATTGAGAGGAAAGACTTCCCATGCACCTCATTGAATGTCGCATGGGTACGAGAGAATTTGATGAAGGAGATGGATGAGGCCGGGTGAATTCGACTACCTCCATGAAGCCCCGTGGCCTTGAGTCTAACTTAAAGACTCGTTAATAAACAAATGTGCTCTTTCGGGAGACAACTCGAATTATCTCTTTTTTTTCTGCTTTATTAGTATATTTTGGTTTTGTGCATGATACTACAAGTCATCCAAGCAAGGGGTCCTTGATTGATTTGTGCCTCCACAAGATTTGTAGCAAGATCTTGTATTTCATATTTCACATAGTTGTTGTGTAATAGTTTTGTTGGTTTAGTCCGCCGTGTTAAAGACTCAAGATTTAGCTTTGTCTTGGAAAAAGTGTAAGCGACGTTGTGAGGCTTCTCCGCCATGTTGAAGGAGCTTGTTGACATAGTGCTTGAACTCTCGAGTGGGAACTCGGGAGTGGAGTAGGGCAAGGAAGGTGTCCTTGTAGCCGAACCACTATAAAATTATAAATCACTTGTGTCATTTCTCTCATCCTTTACGTTACTTGCTTTCATTATTTACTTTACTTATTGCTTTATACTTTCTATCCATCCATACGAATTCACATAAGATCGAATCTAAAGTTTTGAAACTTAAATTAAAATTGGCAAAACTATTCAACCCCTTATAGTTTTCCACAATTGGCATCAAGAGAAAGGTTTACAAAAGTTTTAAAGTAAATTGTATTTTTTTTAAATTGATCACAATGAGTTTTGAAAATTATAGAAGCGCAATCTTTGCAACGACCTCCACTACTTGAAACAAATGCTTTTATTTATTGGAAAAATAGATTTGAAACTTATGTGAAATCAAAAGATATTGATCTTTGGTACATCATTGTTGAAGGTGATTTTCAAGCCACTAAAAAGATGATAAAACCGCAACTAAATAAACATCCTCATGATCGCCTCCGACGATCAA